>JAHWFP010262372.1:1906-81884 GCA_023313725.1 Lithobius niger
TTTATAAATTTATAAATTTATAAATTTTTTTTAATGTCATTCATTGTTTTGCCGAAAAGGGCACCTGCTGAAGCTTAGTATTTGAAGTAGCACACACCTTACAAAATCAGCTAGAGTAGAATTCGACCGTAGATAATAAAGGGCTTCTCAATAAAAATGCTGCAGCATACAATTCAAACTTCAAGGGGTTTACACCATTATCCATTCGACTACATTGCTACACACTTTTACAACGAAATTGTAGCTTTTTTTAATTTTCACCTAAGTGTCTCATTAAAAAACGTTGACTATGCATTGTAATATTTCTTACTTCGAAAACGGATACTAATAAAAATATCTGGCATTTAAAAGTTGTCTATTTCTTTTAATTATGTATGAAAAGCGGCACCACTATGGTTGCATTTCCAGGTTTTCACACCGTTTTGTATACGAGTATACATCGTCTGATATTCACGTTAAATAAGATAATTGCGTACGACAAACTTGATTTAAGGAACGATCGGTAGAAAAAATTCATTTACGTTGCAACAAGCCTCATTCACCAGAAATTGCAGTACCCCATACTATGTTTTTAATAGGCTTCTCGTCACAAAAACATTAAGACACTTCTCGCCCCCAAACGCAACTAAACATGAGCTTCAGTTAAAAGGCTTTACTACGGTTTCCACATTTAAACACTTTCTCACTGTTTTGTCGTAGAATGTAGAAAATGCAGCAGAAAATCTCACAAATCATAATACGACGTGTCACACTTTAGAAATAATCAGCTTCCTGTCTTTCGACTTAAAATGTGCAACAGATAATCGTAGATATGCCTTACCACACTTTTTACTGTTTAGGGGATTATCTCCAGTATGAACACGGACCACCAACAAACTAATTGCACTAAGTGAGCAAACATTCTTTGCCATATTATCAAACTACTTTCTTGTTGTTTATAAAGTTGAATTTCCTCGTCTGTCGCTTTCTGGCAGTTGACTTGGAGGATTTCACTTTTTTAGTTGAAGCACGAGTGGCACATTACATAACACATGTCATGGCGTTCGTTTTAACCAAACTGCTTCGTGATTGGTTAAAAATAATTCCGAAAATAGTTTAGAATATAGCTTAATAAATTTTATTCGTCTGAGAATTCCAAAGAATACTTTAAATAAGAATTTATGAATAACATTGAGAGCCCACAAACAAGCTGTAAATGATACTGAAGTTTTAAAAGGCACAAATTACTGGCGCCATCTAGTTTTTGAAATTGAAGGTTTTCACTGTTTAGTTCCAATGGTGGTCGAGGCGAGTCTCTGTCATCGGTCAAACGCTAGGACACCACCCTAATAGAAGTGTGTTACTCATCGTTCCTACGGAACTTTTCATGGACTCATGGTTAGATCCAGGGCCTAGACCCCGTAGTATGAAAAATTGTGACTGGAAAAAACAAGACGTCATCAATAGTGTGCATCTTTGTTGAAAAGACAGTTTGAATCATTACTTATACAGACACTTCTAATGAAAGACACACAAACAAACAAACGAATTAAGATTATCTAGATTCCCACTATGTGACTGGAAAAAAAAACATGACATCATCAGTACTGTGCATCTTTGTTGAAAAGACAGTTCGAATTATTACTTATACAGACAAATCAGTTTGAGAGACCACAAACAAGCAATGAAAGAATTATGGAGATTCCTGCTGCGACTTCAACAGAATTAGGAGTGGTAAACTCGGTAATCTGGTGACACACACAAACAAACAAATCTTACGATCTTAGTTATATAGATTGTTTGTGTTCATGATGTATGAAAAAATGTTCACATTTGAAGTTAAATTCCTCGAGCGTTGAAACCACTTGTCCTCTTTTAACCTTCTGCACAGCAAAGCTGGAAAGACTCTTTTTCTGACCGCCCATCCGTCTCTTTTTTTCAGCTCCGGACGGTACCAGATAGACACAAAACGGTTTTCACCATTACATTACGCGTCCAGAAATGAGTTTCAACTAGGGCAGCCCCCCCCCCCCCCCCGTACATGGCCGGTTTTATAGATCATTGTTATGAGTTCCCGTTTGTGACGTGATTGCATACGCCAATTATTGTTGAAGGTCCTTACCAACAGTTAACGCTCGCTAAATCGTTTTGAACCCCTCCCTTTTTTTTTTTTTAACGGTTATCAAAATTGAGCACCACTGTTAGCAGTTGCCCAAGCTTTTCCGTTTGCATGGAAATACTGTGACGTCACTACATCTGAAAATTATAGTTGAAGCTCCTTACGAATTAAACAGCACCGTTACCAGTAGCCCATCGCCCAAGTCTCCGGGATTCCCACTATGGACTTCAAAAGAATAAAGATTATGTATAGAGATTACCGCTGCGGACTTCAATGGAAAAAGGATTATCGAGATTCCCGCTGTGGACAAACAAACAAACAAAAAACTACGATCTTAGTTAAGAAACAAACAAACAAAAAACCCCGAAGTGTGAAGCGGAAGTAGCTCGAAAGTTGCGGAAGTGTACAGAAGGCGGTTGTGACTAGGTAGTCGCTGCCTTCGCTCGTTATTGATTTACGAACTTAAATTTGCAAACTTAAACCCACACAATTCGGGTAGAGAATGCATGCAGAGACGTCAGGAAGGATAAAAGTTGGAGGGGTGTAAACCAGAAATTTACCGACATAATTTTCCATCTAGCCAAAAATTTATGTAATTTTTCCGACTGATTTGCTGACTGACCAAAAATTATGTAATTTTGCCGACTGATTTGCCAACTGGGCAAACTTTGGGGGGTGTGACAACCCCCCCCCCCGCCCCCATAAAAACGTCCCTGTATGCATGTGGAAAATTTCAAATTAATCGGCTATTGCAGTCAAACGTTATCGTGGAGACAGACGGTGTGACCGACTCACGCACAGGATCAGAAGCTCCCCCTACTCTGCTTCGCATTCTGCCTCACTAAAACTGAACGATGTACTGCACAAACAATGCCTTTGTATAGGATATCCACCCAAAAACAAAACTGGTGTAAAAAGCCACCAAGTTTCCAAAAACGATCGGCCTTTGAAGGTAGTGATATCATTCAACCAGGGAAAGGCCGCCAAGGATCCTATTAGCCAAGCTAATCGCACCGACTAATAGTTCGAAAGTTAAATGAAAACAGACGATTGCTACTCGTTGTAGCAATCTTCAAGTTTTCAATTAACGTCCAAAGTATTATTCGGTGCGATTAACTTGGCTAATAGGATTGACCTTGGCGGCCTTTCCCTGGTTGAATGACATCAGTACCTTCAAAGGCCGATCCTTTTTGGAAACTTGGCGGCTTCTTTTATACCAGTTTTGGTTTTGGGTGGATATCACAACTTTCAGATAGGACTGTGAACGTATAAAAGGTTACGCCGCCTTATCTTCATCTGTACCTTTTTTCTGGCGGTATTTTATATCTATAAATTTTCACATTGATAATTTTCAAAATACGCATATACCCACTCACACGAAACAGACTTAATAAATAAAACGACAAACACAGACAAATATAAAAAAAAAAAGTCTGTATAATACACTAATTATGCGTGCACGCCCAAACACCAAAACATTAAACTTTTCAAACATAAACTACGCTTTCTTTCTGACATAACCATTGAACAAAAACAGCCCTTGTTCCCTGGTATTGGAGTTCAAATTATAGTTCGTTGCGTTCGAGTGAACTCTGATCCGTTTTTATTCGTGTACTATCACGGCTGTGAGTATGGGAATACGAGCTCTGTTTTTTTTTCTTTGTTCAGTTCTGAATAAACTCGTTTTGGAGAACCAAAATGAAATGGTGTTGGTTTACGATTAAATCTTTAAATTTTAAACCACAGGGTCAAAAGTCTTAATTTTTATGCCTTTGGGCGGCCAACATGACTGAGTGACTTATTTCGTTCTTCAATGTGGGCTTGGGAAGCTATTTAAATTGTTTCCACGATTGTCTGCAATAATGTAGACTCAGCCCATCGGGATGGCACGTGCTAAATATAAACACACGCTAGTGTGTTGCCATCTAAACCAATAAAAACTTGCAGTCGGTTTGTAGGTATGTATATAGTTCTTCTCCTCTGGAAGTAGGAAGGCTAAAAATGTGAGAAAGATGTCGGAAGACAGGAACTTAATCCAGATTTCGTTTAGGCGCATTTTCGTACTGTAGATAAAAGTTTTAACCTCGAAAAAATCGATAAACCCCTTTTGGAACATTGTTGAAACGAATTTTTCGGAGTTGATTGTTAGCTTCGGAATGTCAAATTTTCCTGCTGTGAGGATGGTCCACAATTGTTGCGCCACGTAGGAGGCGCGTGGTTCAGTAGTATTGTCAGTAGGATTACGTCTGGCAATGCTAACAGCCGTCATTCAAGAATGAAGTACGTACAGCGAACGGGTGGCAATACTGTTGGAGTTGCTTTATGGATATTTAAAAGCCAATATCCTAGAAAACCCGTTTAGTACTTAAATTACATTACGCAAAAGTACGAAAACGTTTAACTGCTAATTACTAAATTACGTAAAGAAAATATATTGACAACAGAAAAGTGTCAAGACAATATCTCGCCGTCTGAATTTGTAACATTTAAAACTCCAAGAATCGACCAGTAGTGTTTACGTTAAACCATTAGCCGGTTCTCGGAACACGATCAGTTTGAGCTCTCGGGACGTGGGCAGACTGTCGAAGCGATTTATGGCTATCGTTTGTTTATGAACTAAAATCTTACGAAATACGCGTACTCCCACTCAGATTATTTTCTTGATCGTTTTACATGTGGGATGTCGGTCAGCAGCATAAGAGTTGCAGCATGAAAGCTCCTCGAACGTAGCGAGACGACGCGGAATGAGCGAGCGAAGCAAGTGACTCCACTAGTCTTAATCATTAAAAACTTACGGTCGGTATATATGTATATATGTACCTCTTCTCCTCTTGAAGAAGGAGGCTAAAAATGTGAGAAATGTGTCGAAAGACAGGAAATTAAACCGTTTTTAGCATAGGCGTATTTTTAAGAAACGAGAAGGGTCCTAAATGCCCCAAATTAACGAAAATCTAGCCCCCTCAACAATCACGCAACAATCAGCAACAATGCCGCAACAATATGTGACAGATTGTTGACAGATTTTTTTTCGTGAAAGCTTTGAACGTTTCAGGTACGTGCGGCAACAATGTAATGGGGGCAACGGTTGTTGTGAGTGGCAGCATCTGAATAACCCTCATTCAAGAATAAAGCACGTGCAGTTCACGGGTGGGAAAGCTGTTGGAGTTGGTTTATGGCTGTTTAAAATCCAATACGACAGAAAACATGTTTAGCATTTAAATTAAATCACATTAAGCAAAGATATGAAAAAGATTAAATACTAAAAATACTAAATTACGTAAAGCAAATACATTAACAACCGAAAAAGGTATTAAGAATATTTTACCTCTGCATTTGCAACATTCCAAACAGTAAGAATCGACCAGTAGTGTACACGTTAAACCAACAGCTGGTTCTCTCCTCGCTTTTTTTAACACTGGCGATAGTAAGAGGCGACCTAGGATCTCTGTGTTAAACTTTCAACTTTGAGAGCTTATAACTCCGTCAAAAGTAAACATTTTTAAACCAAATTTGGAATCTAGCATTGACTAGTCAAGGCCTGTCTACAGTCAAAAAATTGTGAAATTCAGTCCAGCCAAACCCAAGATACAGAGAGGGGCCAAATAGACAACTTCTTGTTCTTGGTCTTGGTCTTGGTCTTGGTCTTGTTCTTGGTCTTGTTCTGGGGATGTACCTTTCGTCTGTCCTCTCTACAGGTCAAACCATTTGTCCTATGAAGCCGGTTCTTATCTCATTTTACAGGTATTGCTCTGTAGATGTGCCCTTTCCATAAGGCATATTCTAATTGGTCAAGTGGTTCAGGGGTTATGGAGCTCTAAACGACCAGATTGATTGTTTTACATTGTTTTAAACATTATCATTATGCAACAATGCCAATTAGCAAACGCCAGCTGCAAGACTGAAGATTAACGGATTTGTTTCTATTATTAACACTGGCAGCCAGTGTTAATAAGAGTCAGCTTAGGGTCTCTGTGTTAAACTCTCAATTTTGACCGTCAACTGCACTGTTTTATAGTTTAGCTGCAATTCTAAAAGTAATACGAATTAATAAACAAAAACGGAACGTTAAATGTTTAGAGTAAGGGTCTAAAAGTCAAAACCTAGAAGAACACGGACAACGTTTGACAGTAAGGGTCTAGGTGTAAAATTTTGTAAGAGGCTGGTAAGCATTAGACCCTTACTACCCGGTGGTCAGAAATAAATACATTTTTACGAAAAACTGGAAATCCTCGTACACTGACCCATGCGATGATCCAGTGGTAGTATGGTATACATTTGCTGCTTTGCTTATGTTGAAAGTTATTTTTCGATTTAGTAACATGGCAGGGTATTCGCAGCAGAGAGCATTACTGGTTATCTTCTACCGTAAATCTACGAAATATAATAAAAAATTCTAAAGCATCAAAAGACACAAAATGCCAAACATCACAAGAAAATTATGTTCTTAAAGTTCCATAACAATATTCTAAGAACAAAGAAAACCTGCTACAACCGTTCATACACACGTTCTGTCCGAATAGAGTAGAACTATAACTTATTAACCACCGGGTAGTAAGGGTCTAATGCTTACCAGCCTCTTACAAAATTTTACACCTAGACCCTTACTGTCAAACCTTGTCCGTGTTCCGTCTAGGTTTTGACTTTTAGACCCTTACTCTAAACATTTAACGTTCCGTTTTTGTTTATTAATTACTTTACGAGCAGCTTTGGGTATGAGTTAAGCTTTGCGTAGGTCTAACCAAAGATGGAACGACTAGCCATTTATCATTCTTCTTTGGGTCTAACAGCTCAAAAATTTCTTAAAATACGTGAAACATGAAAACCAATGTAAAATGGCGTAATAACACAAATTACAACTGAGTGGTGTGTGGTGGTGCCTGTCGTCACTTGTACTGTACAGCTTATGCAGCACAATATAGTTGAATTAAAAAAATATATTGTCCCTCTTCCCCCAGAAATAATCTTAGCAATTTAAGGTACGTCTATGTTTGTAATGTTTTAAACAGCAACATTCGGCCGGTAGTGTATACATTAACCCATTACATGGTTCACTCCTTATCAATAATCCAGAAAAGTTGTGCTAAAATAAGTGAAACTAGAAAGCCCATGTAAAGTGCGGAGTAGTTGAGATCCAGAGAGCAAAATGAGATACTATTTTGCTATTTTATATTCGTCAAAAATTATAGGCGACAAGTGGTTCCTGTTTCAACGCATCACACGTAGCGGAAAAGAAGATGGCTTCGAAGTGAAAATTCTTAAAATATGTGAAACAAGGAAACCCATGTAAAGTGTGGTAGTAACAAAAAATAAAATTTAAACTTGTTGTTCCTGGTGTTCGGCTCTGGCGCCGCTTTTACTGTGCGCCTTCCGCAGCACAATTTATTTGAATAAAACAATAGTCTGTACCAAGAGCGGTATAAAGGAGACTCATAGGGCTCAACAGAGTATCCTTGATAAAATTGCCAAGCATGTTTAGTTCAAGCATGCAGCAACTCGCGTACTACAGCGTTGAAACGGCCTTGTAGCGGGGATGGATAAGGAATCTTCAAGCCAAGGCTGACTGGGGGAGAATTCGCGTGTCTCGCCTCCTGGCTCATTGGCAATTTAGGCGCACGTCGGAAGGGGGATGGTTTTTTAAACGGCGAAGCCGTTTTTCGTTCAGTTAATTTGTTTATGAACTGAAGCCTTACGAAAAACGCGCGCTGCACTCTGATCATTTGCTTGATCGTTTTAGATGTGGAATGTCTGTCAACAGCATACGAGTTGCAGCATATAAGCTTCTCGAGCGTAGCGAGACGACGTGGAATGAGTGAGCGGAGCGAGCGACTCCGCTAGTCAAATAATGGGACAAAGCTTGGGCGGAACATAAATACCTAATGTTCCGTTTTTTTCGCAAACAAAAGATGGTGGCCAGTGAACGTATCGTACACATGGTAGACCAGCCCGTAGCAATTACAATAAAAAGGAAGTGAAAAAAGCTTAAAGATTGTACCACACTACTGCGTTCCGTTCCATTCCGACGACTGGCGGCAACAGATGGTCCAGCGTAGCTTCCGTCCTTAACCGTACCAGTCAGTTCCGCTGAGTTTTTAAATTTGATCATACCCAAATTGGCAAGGCAAATGAAGACGGACTTGTAGTGACCGTAAGTAGGTAATTAAATAGAAAGTCGTAGTAAATTAACATTTAAGTCCAGGGGGCAACTGAAATAGGTTCGCATCTGTATTTAGTGGGGGAAAGGCGTTGTACGCAGGCTTGTAACGTACGACGATGGCCGTCGGCTGACGGCAGGTGTATACACTTCTCCGATGCGATCAGTTTTTGACTGAAAGGATTCTGCCTCGACAATCCTGTCCGTCAGCGGACGGGTCATCACCGAACACGACGGATCAGTATATGCGGCTTCTCTAATTTACATGCTTTAAATCCAAACAGAAATTTGATGGCCTGCGACGTGAGGGAATGAGCTACAAGCAGAGGCGTAACTTCAAAATTGGGGCCCGGAGGCGGCAGTGCAGTAGAGGCTCTCCCCCCCCTCTTCATAAAAAAATTCGGTTATTGCCACGCGAGGTGAGTTCAGTGGAGCCTCTTTCATTAAAAAATGAAATGCAGTTTTGCCACGGAAGGCAAGAGCCCAGTAGAGGCCGTTCTCTCTGCCCCCCCCCCCCCCTTCATGAAAAAATGTTGTTTCTGCAACACAAGGCGAGATCGCAGTGGAAGCCGCCTTTCTTTAAAAAAAGAATTGCAGCTTTTGCCACGCAAGGCAAAAGCCTGGCGGAGGCTGCCTCCCCCCTTCATAAAAAAATGCAGTTTTTGTCACAAGACGAGAGCCGAGCGGACCCTTCATTAAAACAATTGGCATTTTTTCCAACATAAGGTGAGAGCCCAGTGGAGCGCCCCCCCCCCAACCATTCATAAAAAAATTAAGTATTTTCGACTCACGACAACTTTTTTCACGAAACTATAACAATAACTTACTCCTGGCATTTCGCGGTTACAATTAAATTTTAAATTGGGGGCCAGTGAATGGAGCCCCCAAAGTCAGTGGGCCCGGAGGCGGCTGCCTCCTCTGCCCCATTGTAGTTACGCCACTGGCTACAAGCTTTAGAGCTCGTTTCCCTATGCTCACAGCTACGAAGCACCATTTTCCTAACGAGCACTAAACCATCTTATGCCCCTCACCTCTTTAGTGACCATTGTTACATGTTAGCGTAATATTTTCATATTGTTAGCCGGTATCCTTCCGCGCCTTCTGTCCAGTTTTTGAAAATTCTCGTGCGCAACAAATTGCATAGTTTGTTCTGCATCGTTGGCGGTAGTTACGCAGAGGGGTTCAAAGGGTTTTAGCGAGCGTTTAACCACTTCCGGTAGCTGCTTGCTGCTTTCTGAAACAATTCAACTGAGCTGGCGAAGCCTGCATTTAGGAAACGGCTAAATTATTCCATCATGTTGGCTGCCGAATTTTTTGAGGCCTTCACATTTTTAGTCTTCGTTTTGTTCATCCGTCACAAATAAACTTTTGGTGCTTGTACTTGTTTAACTGTAATTGTTTATTTGTCAGTCACTCTACTTCGGATTAAGGATCTTAGTTGGGTAGAAATGATCATATCAAAAACCAAAACTGGTAAAAGGAACCACCAAGTTCCGAATGGTTCGATTCTTCAAATAAGTGATATCCACACCAAAACGTTTGCAAAGTTAATCGGACTAATAGTTCGAAGGTTAAATGAAACGATTAGATTTCTACTTTCGGTAGTAATGTTCAAGCTTTCGTTTAACGTCCAACAGTAATTGTACCTCACAACGTCGTAGTGCAATTTGGGTTCGCTCTCCCTAAAAAGAAACAACAGTAATTTTCCTTCTCAACGTCGTAGTGCAGTTTGGGTTCGTGCTCCTTAAAAAGAAACAACAGTAATTTTCCTTCTCAACGTCGTAGTGCAGTTTGAGTTCGTGCTCCTTAAAAAGAAACAACAGTAATTTTCCTTCTCAACGTCGTAGTGCAGTTTGGGTTCGTGCTCCTTAAAAAGAAACAACAATAATTGTCCCTCTCAACATCGTAGTGCAGTTTGGGTTTGCACTCCCTAAAAAGAAACAACAATACAGGGTGTTTCAAAAAAAACGCTACACCTCAAATTTTTCTCTAAAAAGAAACAACAATACAGGGTGTTTCAAAAAAAACGCTACACCTCAAATTTTTCTAAGTCCAACAACCATTCCCCGTCACTATACGGTAAAGAAATAAAGAAAGTTATTCCTGACCTCAGGAAAGAAAGATTTTATTTGCATTTCAAGTAAGAACGCAAAAGGTAACAAAAGCATGTGTGACAGCCGTGGTTGGTGGTGGGGAGGGGGGGGGGGCAAAACAAACAATAAAAGCCCATAATTAGATTTCAAGTAAAAAGAAAAAAAAACATTTAATTGGCCATCAAGCAAAATAGCTAAAATAAAGGCTTTTACAGTATTTGGATTCCAAATAAAAACGCAAAAGGAAAAAACTCATGTAGCGACCCTGGATGATGGGGGGAAGCCACTTGTACGGCGGCAGTACAACGTAGCTTCAGCGGCCTATTAGCCCTGAAACCCTGTAGAAAGCGACCCAATCAGGGCAGTAGCCATGACATTTTATATACCCCCGCACTAGAATTAAAATGAAGAGAGCCCCCCACCCCCGACTCCACAAAAAATAAAGAAAAGAAAATCCCATTCGCCACAATTAAAAAATACCTTACCCACAGAAACAATTGCAAGTAAAATTACAAGTAGAATTGCAAATTAAAAAAAAAATTAAAGCAAATCCCTGTTAAACTGAATTTTATTTTAAACACACTTTTTTCTGTCGAGCGTAATGTAACCATACGTGAACCATGAAAAAGGTCTATGCTTCACGACTGTAAGGCAAAGGATGGCAATTCGTTGCCATTGAAATTGTATTTCTTTTTTTTAACATCGTTGAGCTTGTTGTTTTAACATAACTAGTTTAATGTGTTTACCACTTTTCTTTAAAAATAACAATCAGCACGATTTATTTTACGACTACGTGTTCAACAATTTAACTCTGCTCCTGAAGCTGACGTTTCGAAATAATGTAACCATTTTATCGTGTTGGGCTTACAATTTTGTTGTTAGCTGGCAAACAAATTTTAAACGTAAACATTAACTGCTTTCAAACTGTAAGTATTATACTTAAACAGGCCATTTTCACGTCGCATAGGCCTACAGGAACTAGAAAAAAATGCTCTTTCATTTGAAACCTTAACCTTTCTACGCTGCATGGTTCTCTGGAAATGAACTTACCACGAGTTTGTAAACAAAAATCAACGCTATAGTCCACTATAAAGGCCTCATCGCGTTTCGTGCTCTTCGGCCCAGAAGGCAAAACCCCCGCACGTGCGGGGGCTGCGGGGGTGCTGGCTACGGCCCTGCGCCCAATGTACATACTGAATTAACAACTATCCATTATTCACATCTAATCGCCATACCACTTGCTGCACTCGTAACGCCTCGTAAGGCCTCGTAACGTTATCCGACAGGAGTTCCCAGTTTACAGAAATGTACTGTAATTGGCTGAGTTTAATTAGCGATTTAGTAACCTTGGTTAATGCTGCATGTTGCCCTTCAGCTGTACTGCCGTTGCACGCAAAGTTGTGAGTCATGTGACCTGATGTTCCTAGGGCATGCACTATTATGTGATATGTAGTATACTGTAGTACTGGTTGGTCCGTACACTTGGACGTGACAGTAGTTAGGTGCATACTACATGATACTTATCATTCGATACAGTTTGTTCTTTTTGTATTCGCTTCGTTCGATACCACTCGTTCTTTTTGTATTTCATAACGAAATGCCACGCATGAACCTACACCAACGTATCAATATTATTAAATGGTATTACCAAAACAATATGATATCAGACAGGAAGGTGAGGTGGAAGGCTACGTATCTTCAGCTACCTTCATGCCCGTCTACAGTGGCATATTTGGTGGAGTAATTTGAAACCACATGTTCTGTGGAAAATTAACATAAGGGCCATTCTGGCCGTAAACAAACGGCACGAACGATTGAAAATGCCGCCAAGGTCCACCACGCATTGCTTGGCGAACCAATGACGTCCCAGCGTCAGTTGAAAAGGCAAACGGGTGTGTCACTGCCTTCAGTTAAGAGGCTGATTAAGGACGTAGGCTTGAAGGTGTACCGTCCACGGCGTATCCACGCCTTAAACGAAGATGATCCCGATTGACACATTCAGTTCTGCAAGGAATTCCTAGATTTCCTTGCAGATGATCCACAGAACGTGGAACGGATATTATACTCCGATGAAGCCAAGTTTCATCTGAATGGCAGAGTTAATCGTCACAACTGCGTATTTTACAGTGATGACAACCCACACGTCACTATGGCGGCATTCACGCCGTCACCTGGCATCAATGTTTGGGGAGGTATATGGGCTGGGGTGGAGGGTCATTGGACCATTCGTCCTTGATGGAACAATCAACGGTGCAGTATATCGTCAACTGCTAGAAGACAGAATTCTGCCAGCTGTATGGGAAAAGTGTCCCGCAGATATTATTTTCCAACAAGATGTAGCATCACCGCACTATGGAACAAAGGTGTGAGACCTTCTTGATGACCAATTTCCCAACAGCAGGATTGGTAGAAGAGGTGCGATGGAATGGCCCACACGTTCGTGCGATCTGACACCTGTGGACTTTAGTGTGTGGGGAATAGTACGGGATTTGGTGTACATTCAACCAGCCCAGGATATTGCAACACTGTAGCTTCTCATTACTGCTGCATTTGAGACATTTACTCCTGACTTATGCAGGAGAATATGCTTAGGTGTGGAAAGCAGATGTGGTGAGTGTATCGTTGCTGGAGGAAGACAGTTCGAGCACCTTCGTTCGTGATTCAATCTCCTGGAACATCTTTCTTTGTCTCTAAACCTAAACCTTAATGATGGACTTAATTTACGTTATAATTGGTTTGAAACAAAACGTCAAACGTCACCCTTCTTCTAGAGGTTAGCCTATAAGGCCCGGCAATGGAACGGGGGACCGTAGCAAAGTCCTCACCCCCCCCCCCCCCAGGGTTCCACATGCGCTTTTTCTTTTACTTTATTATTATTTGAAATCTAGGCATTCCATTACAGAACTGAATGTGTCGATGGGGATCATCTTCGTTTAAGGCATGGATACGTTCCTTTTACGAATTGTGTTATTTGAAATCCAAATACTGTAAATGCATCTATTTGGTAGCACCCATTATTACCTTAACCCATGATAACTCCAGACAGTTCGTCGTTGTTTGACCGAAAATGTTTGGCCGAAATTTTTATGATCGTTGGTCGTTTGACTGACCGACAGGCACATAACCGTGGGTGTTTTGACCGACAGTGACATTTAATCGTATGGACAGATGGCTAAAATGCTTTTCTGTGATTTAGCTTTCTTTGGTTCATGGGCCGTTTTAGTTACTATTTTTAAATTTTGTATAGTGGGTAGTTCGATGAAGTGTTGTTTTTTGTTTGTATTTCATCTCCCTCCTCCCCAAAAAAGAAAGTAATTTCCTTGTTCCCTCACCCAGAAATACCGTTTTTTTTTGTGTGTGTGTCTTGTTTTATGGTGTTAGACACATTTCCTTTCATCCAACCACCCTCCCCCCCCCCCCAAAAAAAAAAAAATAGTAATTTTCTTTCAATTCCTCCTTAGAAAATCCTGAAATGCCATTTTTTTTGTATTTTTGTTTGTTTGTGAGCTAGGAATTATATGTTTCTTTCGATGCCTTCACCCCCCCCCCCCAGCAACGCATTTCCTTCCAATTCGTGCTTGGTAAATTCCGAAATTCCTTTAACAGTAATTTTTTTTGAGGGCTAGGAAAGCATCGTGTTCCTTCCAATGCCTTGTTCCCCACCCAGAAATACTGTCATTATTGTATTTTTGTGTGTATATTGTTTTTTTTTGTTATTTCTTCCTCCTCCCCCCCCTCCAAAAAAAAAAGAATAATTTCCTTCCTATTCGTCCTTGGTAAATCCCGAAATTTCAGTATATTTGTTGTTGTTTTTGAGCTATGAATTGTAAAATATTCCTTTCGATGCCTTCCCCAACCTCCCTCCCCCCTCACCGAAGATAAGGAATTTTCTTCCAATTCGTCCTTGGTAAATCCCAAAATAATAGGGCTACTTTTTTTATTTTAGTACTTTTTAAATTTATTTTTATTGTAGTTTGAGCTATAAAAGCATCATATTCTTTTCAATGCCTTGTTCCGCCACCCAGAAATTCCATTAACGTTGTTTGTATCTTGTTTTTTGTTGTTATACACTTTTCCTCTCACTCCCACCGCATAAAAACGAGTTAATTCTTTCCAATTCGACCAAAGGATCAAACGTAAAAATTATTGAGTTTTCTTGCTAATGAAATTGGTGCTAAATTGCAGCTAAAAACACAACTAAAACATTGCATTATTAAAAACAGTTATAATTGTTACTCATTTCTAACAATTTCGGTATATTGTCTTGTCGGTATAATGTCACTATCAGCGTTTGTTGTTTCGGGTGTTTGGTCGTCGGTCATGTGTCTGTAGGCTATATATTCGTGGGTGTTTTGTTTTTTGGTACATTTGTTATCGGTCTCTTTGTACGGTCAGGTGTCCGTCGGTGTAGTAAATTTCGGTAAAGTGTCCATGACTCATTTATTTGAGTTATGTTATTTGAAGGCCAAATAAATGCTTTATTGTGTTTCTTTCTATTTGAAATTAAAAAATAAATGCACATATTGTTTGTTTTGGTCCCCCCCCCCCACCAGGGTTGCCACATGCGTTAGTTCCTTTTGCGTTTTTTTAATTTGGAATCCAAATAGTGTAAAAGCCTTTATTTAGCTATTTTGCTTGATGGCCAAATAAAAATTTTTTTTCTTCTTACTTGAAATCTAATTATGGGCTTTTATTGTTTGTTTCGCCCCCCACCAACCAGGGTGTCACATGCTTTTGTTACCTTTTGCGTTCTTATTTGAAAAGCAATTAAAAACTTTCTTTCCTGAGGTCAGGAATAACTTTCATGATTTCTTTACTGAGATCATGGATAAGGGTTATAGCGACGGGGAATGGTTGTTGGACTTAAATAAATTCGACATCGACGTGTAGCGTTTTTTTTAAACACCCTGTAATTGTCCCTCTCAACATCGTAGTGCAGTTTGGGTTCATGCTCCCTAAAAAGAAACAACAGTAATTGTCCCTCTCATCGTCGTAGTGCAGTTTAGGTTCGCGCTCCCTAAACAGAAACAACAATAATTGTCCATCTCATCGTCGTAGTGCAGTTTGGGTTCGCGCTCCCTAAAAAGAAACCACAATAATTGTCCCTCTCATCGTTGTAGTGCAGTTTGGGTTCTCGCTCTCTAAAAAGAAACAGCAAGAATTGTCCCTCTCAATGTCGTAGTGCAGTTTGGGTTCGCGTTCTCTAAAAAGAAACAATAATAATTGTTCCTCTCAACGTCGTAGTGCAGTTTGGGTTCGCGCTCCCTAAAAAGAAACAACTGTTGGGTGTAAATAGTATGTTGGGCATGAATGGCACCCACATTGCCAAATGCACCTCATCCTTGCATGCTGGTCCAGATCTCTGATAGAGATCCAAGGTGTGTTTTTTTTGTTAGCCCCCAGGTGGTGGTAGTTCTTCTTGCTCATATGTTGTTGGATGAGAAGCAACATGGCTGTTGTCAAGTCATGAAATTGTACTTGTATGTACATGAGGATGTAATTGTTTATTTTGAATGTTTTGGAAGCAATACAAGCTGTATTTACCCACAACTCCCTGGCCTTCCTGTATTTCATTTCATCCACGAATATCAACCTGGTAGCAGAGCGTGGTTGCTGTTGGAAGAAAATTGAATTTGAAAAACGAACTGTAAGTAGCCTAATGACTCTGGTATTGTGTGTAGAGATAATACCATTTTCTTTGCAAGTATTTTGATAAAATACTAGGGCAATTAGTTCATCATAAATTGAGTGGCAAATTAGTCCTTTGAGTGACAATTAGTTGCCATAAATCTAAAATGGAACAGTCCAGAAGACAACCTAGTTATAGTAACATTAATGTTGCGTCTGTGGGTGGCAGAAAACCTTGTTATAGTGAAGTGTAACTATGTAAACAATACAAAATGGCTTCAAATGAAGATTATTCTGGACAGTATCATATTGATAAACTTAATGCTTCTAATTATGAGTCATGGAAAGTAGATATGAAGTTTGCACTCCTGGAAAAGGGGCTTTATGGTTTTGTTGATGGGTCTGAAGTTAGTCCTACAGCTCAGGCAACAGCAACCACAACTTTGACTAAGGAACAACTACAGTTAAAAATGCGGTCAGAAAGGGCTCATGCAATGATTTGTTTATCTGTAGACCGGGAGTTAAAGAGTATATTGGTAAACACAACTAATGCTAAGGATGCTTGGACGGTATTGGAAGGGATCTTTCAGTCTACGTCAAGGGCTCGGAAATCCAAGCTGAGACGTGAATTTCTACAAATGGCCTTGAAACCTGGGGAGGAGGTGGCAGATTTTTTTTTATCTCGGGTTGACAAAAAAGCTCAAGATTTGCGTGAAATAAAGGTAACGTTCGATGATGAAGAAATTACATATCAGTATCTGGATATGTTACCACCGCACTATGAGGTGGTTGCCCAACAAATTTATCATTGGGATGATAAAACATTCACAACCCAGCAAGTAAGAGAGCATCTCTTGTCAGAATTTGCCAGGCTGAAAACTAAATCCCAGGGAGATTCTGAAAATGATAAAATGAACCTTAAAGCTTTCCAGTCACATTATAGAACAGGATCTGGAGATAGACCTAGTTCATATGATCATAGAGGAAATGAGTCAAGAGGCAAGGAATCCTGCAAGTGTTTCAAGTGTGGGGATCCCTCACATTTCAAAAAGCAGTGTCCACAACTAGTGGTCCGGAAGAGGAAGTGTGTCGCAAAACAAGAAGCCACTATAACAAGCCAGATTCGTACACGGGTTCATTCCTGGCGATTTCTGGGAATCAGCCGATCAGTCTGCTGGGTGCAAATGATTCAAATGACGATTGGTTCGTTGACTCGGGGGCTACGGACCATTTCACCAGTCGGAGGGACTGGTTCAGTTCCTATAGACCAGTGTCAAATGCCAAAGTAAACCTTGGTGAGGGCCCTTCAAAGATTGAAGGGGTGGGCAACATTGTATTGTCATGTAAAGTAAATGGTAGCCCTCGAATAATTGAACTAAAGAACGCCCATTATGCTCCAAATATGACCAAAAATCTCATAAGTATGTCAAAAATTGATGCAGCGAAGTATCGGATTGGTGTATCTGATGGTAAAATGAGCATAATTGACGGATCAAACAACACTCTTATGATTGCAAACCGTGTAAACCGGTTGTGTAAGGTAGCAGATGTAAATAGAATAGGGGTTGAAACGATTCCAACTATGAATGTCAATGTCGCAAGTCCCAAAATAGGGAAGATAGAAGACATTTAGACGTTGCATTCCCGTTTTGCACATCAGCATGTAAAAGGAATTGTTTATATGAGTAAATCTGATGAAGTGTTTGTTTTAAGTAGGTTAAGGGATAAATCCATGAAAAAGTGTGATGTATGTCAAATTGCTAAATCAACTCGTTCATCATTTCAGGGGTTCGACAAGGTGAGGTCGACCGAACCTCTCCAGTTGTTACACATGTATTTATGGGGGCCAGCCAGGCAGCCGTCCCTGGGTGGAGCTAGATATATCTTAACAATAATTGATGACCATAGCAGGTATTCATGGGTGTTTCCCATCGAAAGAAAGAGTGATGATTTCAGTACATTTTGCAAATTTCAAGTACAGGTGGAAAGAGAGTTGAAATATAAGGTAATGTGTATCAGAACAGACCTTGGTATGGAGTTCTGCTCAAATCAGTTCCAGTCATATTTGCAAAAACTAGGCATTAAACATGAGTGCACAAATGCATATTCGGCAGAAATGAATGGGACCGCCGAGAGATACAACCGTACTCTGGTCGAGGGTGTGCGATCTATGTTCATTGAGACGAAACTGCCTAAAAAGTTGTGGGCAGAATTAGCAGTGAATTTCAATAAGAATAGATTCCCCCATTCTCGTGTGCAGTATAGCATTCCCTATTGTATTCTCAACCAAAGGCGTGTGTAAGTAAGGTATCTTAGAAAACCTGGATCAAAGTGTTACGTTCACATTCCCTGTAAGGGCAAAGATAAACTGGACCCTAGGGCTTGGGAGGGCGTATTAGTTGGTTACGCAGTACAAACTAAGAGTTATCGGGTGTGGGACCACGTTTCAGACAGAGTATATAAAACAAAACATGTTAAAGTGGACGAGAGCATAAAATGGGGATATGGAGATTCCTTTACTGGGAATCCTGAGATTCATGAGGTTGCACGTTTTTATTATGAGAATGAATCTGAGAATGACACTTCAGATCCCGCCAATACTGCGACCAGTGGAAACGCCTCTCAGCCCAGTCATGGAAGTCCGATAAAAACGGTTTCACAAGAAAAACCTCCAATAGAAAATGGGGAGACCAGTAGAACTAACCGTAATGTTAGGGGTGACCCAACTGAAGAGCCCTGTAGTACTACCAGAATTGTTAGGGGTGGACCTAGAAGAAAAATAGACTTTCACTCCTGGGAAAGATGTGAAGTTCCCCGAAAGAGTGGAGTGTCTAAAGAAAGAATAGATGTATACTATTACTATCAAAAGGGTACAAGGTATCGTAGTGTACAGGAAATCAAAAGGTTTTGTGAAAAAGAAAATGTTGAGTTTGAACATATTTTTGACTTTTGACCTACGACCGTGACTACAAACTGTGATGTCGAAATTGACAGTGATAACGATGTGTTCTTTGATCCTGAGGAACAAGCAAACAATAAAACTGGTGATCCAAAAGTACTTTTGTGTGCCACAGAACCCTCCACTCATGAGGAGGCTATGTCGTCGCCGGATAGCAACAAATGGCAGATAGCCATGGAAACTGAAATGGGTGAGCTTGAGAAGCGTAAAGTGTACACTGAAATAGAACCTCCCAAACAATGTAAGGTATTGGGATCAAAATGGGTCTTTAAGATTAACCTCTTGCCTACCAGCGCGTACGCATGTACGTCATACATTGTCAATGGCGTGCTACCAGGGCGTACGCATGTACGTCGTGCTGCCCCATCCTACAACAATGAGTGTTCTTTTGTCTGGTATCGTGCCAATCACTTGTTTGTTTTCGGCCAGTATCATCGTAATATTGGCCTGAACCGTGTTAACGTTACAAACAGTTAACCAATCGAATTTGACAATACATACGACGGCGTATTTGGTGGATAAATTACTGACGTTTAGGTTCAACAATGGCGCCGCTAAACTGCAGGATACGGTAGCAGTTGAGTGAGCCGTATAGTTGCGGTTTTTTCAATATTTTGTGTATATTATTCTGTGAAATGTGCTTAAAAGTGATAAATAGAGTGCTCCAGAGTTCAATTACAACGTCAACGAAAGTCCAGCAGAGGTATACACAGTGCAAGGTGAAAAACGCTTCATATTTACTTTGCATTACGATCATTTTCCGCCCGGCCGACCGGCCATTCATGCCGTGAGGATCGCGCCGGCCTTCCGTGAGCTGCTCCTACCGGCTCGTTTCTACTCATTAGGCCTAACAAATACGGGTTGTCCGTCGGTCAAAACCAAGTCGATTTAGAGTTGTTTTGACACATTTTTTAGTTTACTGTGCGACTTGTAAAGAAAGGAGAGACCGTGTTAGCTATTTAAATTGTTGATTTTTTTAAACAAAAATGTTTGTTGTGTGGCGTTCACATTCGCGTGCAGACGACGTCAACAAACATTAGGCTACGCTCATAATGTGTTTGCGATGCATAAAAAACCCTTACGACAGTATTTTTTTAAATCATCTGTGCGATGTCCACTTTTTATATCTACGTGTCTAGGTGCATCCCACCCCCTTCCGCCCAGCAAATTAAGTAGCAAAATAATATTTGTTATGGGAAAAAAACTTGTTGAACGCACAAGTTGCAGTAAAAAAAATGAGGACTGGAACGAATTTATTTTCAATTCAGCAAACTTCTGGAAAACTTCAATTTGCGAATTTATTTGGTAAAAAAATATTTCACTTGCATAATTATATAAAATTAGAAATTTCCATTTTGACCCAAATTTACAGAATGGGCACCAAAATGGTTTGTTTGCATGGTCCATTTTGCATCTTTTTAACCTGTCGATAGAAAATTGTTTTCAGAACGCAAATAAAAGCTGCAGTGAATAATATATAATAAAGAAAATTTATCATTTTTATTATTTATTTGTACTGCGTGTATTTGTTATTATTGGACTAGTTTTACGTATTTATAATAGTAATTCCTACTATAATACCATTATTTTAAAGGAGTCCAATAATTATTAGTACTGTAAGGATATTCCTGGGCCCTTATAATACAAGCACATTGTTGTGAGGATGCTCACTGTTTGCTTATAATTACAATAATTTGATAATATGTTAATGAAAATATATTTTTCCATTATTTGAAACTAATTCGCGAAATCATAAAAGCTGAAAATGCGATAGCAGGGAAGTAATCTAGTGCAATGCAGGGAAGCAAAAGACATGCTGGTAGCTGCAAGGAGTAAGGCTAAGAGAGCCTGGTCGTCAAGAGGTTAAGAAAAACGTAACTGGGGAGATCAAGCGATTTCGAGCCAGACTAGTGGCTCGAGGGTTCCGACAAACGGCAGGGGTTGATTATGAAGAAGTATTTTCTCCTGTTGTTAATTATGTCTATTTGTATGGCGATTTACATACTCCAACCTATCTCAGGATACCGAAAGGTTTTGTAACTGAGAAGAATGAAGGTAAGGTGTGGAAGTTAAACAAAGCCGTATACGGCTTACATCAATCAGGCCGAAAATGGCATAACAAGTGAAGTGAAACTTTAAGGCAAATTGGTTTTGGTAGGCTACCAGGGTTGAACCATAGGGTTGACCATAGCCTATGCAGCAAGATAGAACAAGAGTTTGACATAGTCATTCTAGGTCAGATTACCAAGTTATTAGGTGTTGAGTTTGACAGAATAAATGGTAAGGTGGTAATACATCAAAGGTTCTATATAGAACAACTGACGTGTAAGTTCAGGTTAAATAACTTGTGTTAAAGTTAGCATACCTGTACCAGTAGATACAACAGTTCAACTAGGATCAGAGGAAAATGTAAATCAGGTCAATTTCCCATATAGACCACTGATTGGTAGCTTGATGTTCCTGGCGAGTAGAACCAGGCATGACATATTGTTTTCCACTATTGTTATGTTACAATGTAACACGAGTTACACCGCCGACCATGTCCAAAAAGTGCAAGGTATTCTTAAATATGTTTATGACACACGAGACTACCAAATTGAATTGTCAAATGTACAAGAGTCAAAATTGTATACTTTCTCAGATGCATCATGGGCAACAGACCGCGACATGCGAAAAAGTTTTGGTGGTTATATTGTGTATTTGGGTGGGTTACCTGCCTCCTGGCGATGTAGGAAGCAATCTTGCAGTGCATTAAGTTCAATGGAGGCAAAATATATGGCTTTAATACACGCCGTTAAAGAGATGCATTGGCTGTCTCAGATACTAAAGTGTAAATTATTTGAGCAAATAGCTCAACGGCCAGTGGTGTACTCCGACTCTCAATCAGCCGTGTATTTTACCAGGAGAATAGTCGATCAAAGCATATCGACATTAAGTATCATTTTATTCGAGACTGGTTATTGAAAAACTATTTCGATCTACAGTGCATCGGAACCTCGTCAAATATTGCCGACATCTTTATGAAGTGGTTGAACGGACCAAGGCTTCGATTGCTTTGTTCTTCGATCTTTTCCGAAATATAACTGGCCTAATGCAGGAGTTTTTATGTACACAGCCTGCAAGAAAGGGGGAGTATGTTGGGTATAAATAGTATGTTGGGTATGAATGGCACCCACATTGCCAAATGCACCTCATTCTTGCATGCTGGTCCAGATCTCTGATAGAGATCAATGGTGGATCCCAGGTGGTGCTAGCTTCTTCTTGCTCATATGTTGTTGGATGAGAAGCAACATGGCTGTTGTCAAGCCATGAAATTGTACTTGTATGTACATGAGGATGTAATTGTTTATTTTGAATGTTTTGGAAGCAATACAAGCTGTATTTACCCACAACTCCCTGGCCTTCCTGTATTTCATTTCATCCACGAATATCAACAACAACAGTAATTGTCCCTCTCATTGTCGTAGTGCAGTTTGGGTTCGCGCTCCCTAACAAGAAACAACAATACTTGTCCCTCTCAATGTCGTAGTGCAGTTTGGGTTCGCGTTCCCTAAAAAGAAACAACAATAATTGTCCCTCTCAATGTTGTAGTGCAGTTTTGGTTCGCGCTCCCTAAAAAGAAACAACAATTTGTCCCTCTCAGTGTCGTAGTGCAGTTTGGGTTGGCCCTCCCTAAAAAGAAAGAACAATAATTGTCCCTCTCAATGTCGTAGTGCAGTTTGGGTTCGCGCTCCCTAAAAAGAAACAAAAATAATTGTCCCTCTCGTCGTCGTGGAGCAGACAATCCAGTTTGTGTTTCTTGGTCCCTAAAGAACAAAAAAAATAATAATAATAATATAAAAAACAAGAAAATACAGTAACTCTGGAGTGGAGTGGCTTTACTAATGACAATTTTGTTTTGCGTTGTTTACATTAAAGGTCCTTTTCAAATGGCAGTGGTATCCTTTCATTCCCTATCATTTCTTAAAACATTTTTCTTTCTAGACTTTCGACTTTTCTGTATTTCTTTGCGTTTTTCTTTGACAAGGTCTTCCATGCAATCATTACATTTTATTGAGTTTTATTTACCACATTTGTTAAATGAATGCAATAATTGCCCATACAGATAAAACAATTGATACACCAGTAACCATCATAAGGTTTGTCAGCAAGTAAGCTGGTGTTTTTGTAAGGAAGTAAGTTGGTGGTAACCTACATTTTTTGGCCAACGTCCTCCAATCCCACAATGGAATGCAAATGTGGAAAATATCCGAATACATGAATCCTTCTGAGTTTAGGACATTTGCTGCAAACAGATCAGACATGAAAGTACCGTAAATCGTGTATTAAATCGTGCATGAAAGTACCGTAAATCGTGCCCAGTTGGAGCTAAAGCCCAGCCCCCTAAAATGTTTTAAGGTCAAAATCATGAAATAACGGAGCTAAAGCCCACCCCTTCAATCTTCGTTTTTTTGCTACAAAATTAACTAACCCAATAACTTGTTTATCACATATCTACACAGTTGTTTTTTTACCATAGTAATGCTTTTAAAAATAATTAGTGGTAGACAAGTGACTAGGCAACCCCTGTGTCTGACCTATATAATCCAAACTAAGTACCTTGAACAGTAACTTGGGATTGGATAAATAACATGGATAACGTTATTTTCTCAGTCTCTAACATAACCCGTGTAATCCAAAAGGTTTATTTCTTCTCTTCAACATTAGTGTCCTTGAATTCAGTAGTTTTCTAATATCCTAACTTAAAAGTGATCTAGGCCAGGATACAAACGATGTAGGCTACAGCTGAATGGATCAGGATGGAGCTCTCAAAACAAGGTCATCAATCATAGTTCAGCAGTAAATAATTGCTTAGTCATATATCCCTCAGCTCCAGTTTAAAATAAATATCAATATTATGTGTTATTAAATGGGAACAAAATAAATTAATAATGTAAAATTAATGAAATTAGATATTCTCAAAATAAATTTATTAATTTACTGCAGAGAACTCAGAAAGTTATATATATAATCTTATTGCTTCACCATGGATATCGGCAAGATTGCACTAGTGGACTAGATCCAGGCAAATGTAATTGAAAATTAGGATTTTTAAAAATTCTACATTATAATTTTCATTTTGAAAAATCGTGAAAGCCAAATACAATTCGTGGTAACAAACTTTATTATTTAATAATATCGTAATAATAAAATTTAAACTTGACTTGGTGGTACTAAAAGACATATGTAGTTTTACTGGCAGGGGGGGGGGGGGGCAAGGGGGAGCTCGAGCCCAAGCCGTCATGGCAAAGTGCCCCTTTTTTTCTGAAAAAAGTGTCCTTTTTGTGGGAGCGGTGGTGTAAAAGAGCCTAAAAAACGCAAAAAAAAGACAATAACTGCTACGAAAGTGGTGCAAAGATGCGCAGAAATGGTTAAAATCCCACAAAGTAAAAAGAGGTTAGAACAAAAAAAAAAAGGTCCCTAGACAAGACTAAGTTTGCACCTTCTCTCTCGGAGGCCGGTGCACGTCCCTGTTCAATCTAATTAACTAACTAGCTAAGCTAGCAACCTAGTAATTAGGCAAATGTCAACGTTAGTCACAACTTTTTTTCCAACAAGAACGTTAAATAAACTGCATTTTGGGTGGAGGGGCAGCTGCATGTCCCCCAATGTGCGTAAGCCTTTGAACTCATCCCTAATTAATAATTAAACACCGACTCAGTGTTTCGTCCAAGGTCAAAAAGTCCTCAAAATGTTTGTTTATTTGCCCCTATCTGAAATTCTGCTTACGCTCCGATTGAGTTTATACTGCTTTTCGGTAAAATGATAGGGCCTACCACTTAGCTTCAGAAAAGACAAATATAAAATCAGTTGTACAAAAAAGTCTTGATTCTGGCATTCCTAGAATTCGTTCCGTAGTACATCACCTAGGCCAAATCTCACCAACTGTGGGGGAAGACTAGTAAAATATTCAGTTGAATCTAGTAAAATAAAATCAGGACAAAACAGGCTAATAAAAAGAAACCACGGAGAGGGCCGCAGAAAAATGGTTTCCTGTTGAACCTTCTTTCCATGCCTGGTGAAATTCGAGACAAGGCAACTAATAAACACATGAAAAAAAAAAAAATAAATAAATAATTCGGCCCTTTATTCCTTCTGCTTTTTTTCCAGGCTTTTTTCTCCACGCTCAGTATACTTCCCGATCCTTGTTTTGATGCGTAGCAGGTTAGTAACCCGTTCGCTAAACAATTCCCCCCCCCCCCCCAAATACCTTGAACACACAATTTTCGTGGCCCCACCATCGATTGCTTGTTTCAGCTTGTTTCTTGAAGGAGTGTGAAATAGGCCTTGTAAATAGTAAGCCTTATCAATCTCAGTCTCAGGGTGTGGAGAGTATGCACAGAATGAGGGAATTAGAGGATACTGACGAAGGGAACGATGCTTTAGCATCAGCTAAGTTTTAAAGTACGTCTACTTCTTCTGAGACGGCAAACTTCACTCCTGCGGAGTTAGTTTATGGAAGAAAGGTGAGGTTAAAGAGGGAAATCGCAGATGGAAAGAGGGAAAGATGGAAATATGGGATTGCACAGGTTACTACCTGTAATGAGGTCGGAGTGAATGTCATGGTAGTGGAAGGAGAAAACGGAGTGAAAGGTAAAGAGTTGTACAGGCGATCTCAGGTGTGGGATTCAAGAGGGAAAAACCTAGGAATGTAACAGGCAGACAAGTGAATGAGGCAGCTATTAGTAGCCCTCTGTCTGTAAGGGTAAAAGAAAAGTGTAGGTGCCTAGTTATGGTTAAAATGGAAGCAAAATCTGGTTTACTGGTTATAAACACGATGAAAAAAATCAAGTCTAGGTTAAGATTGACTGGTGATGGCTTGCACATGTTAAATAACTATACAAAGTTGGTATTGCCTTTAGCTGTCAGTGTGAACAAAGGGGGACCAAACAAAGTGGGAGGGGGCAGTAGGTGCGGGAAGCTTTTCACAAGCTGCAGTGAGTGCTTGCTTCTCCCAAAGTGTGGTTGGATTCTGTTTCTGACAAAGTTTTCTTGTTGTTGTTGACATGCAAGGTTTACAGTGTGATTGTTAGCATTGTTGAGATATGTGTTGCATGTTTGCTTTTTTGCTGGGGATAGGGGGACAAACGCCCTTGCTGAGTGTAGGGGGGGTCTGCCATGATAAAAGTGTTTTTTCTCCAGTGGTGAACAGTACTTTTGAGTTGAATCCAGGGAGGTGGATTGTTTTGTGTGGCATTGTGTGGTATGGTGTGTTTAGGGTGGCAAGCGAAGAGATGGAGCAAAAAGAAAGTTTTTTTTTTAGGCTTGTTGTAAGCATAAGTGGATGGATTGCTCGTTAAAGAGCGAATTTCGTGAGTGCTGCAGAGTGTAAAATTGTTGCGTCGTATTTGGTGTTGAGATGGTCCTGTTGCCGTGTTGTGGATGTCGAGTGGTGTTGTGGAGTGCGGTAGTATGTAGCAATGTGCAGAAGAGTGCAGCGGTGTGCAGCAGTGTGCAGTGGTGTAATTGTGAAAAATGTGTTGTGGAGCATTAGTGATGGATGCAAGGCAGCCTAAGTGCAGTGATGTATTTGTGCTCAGAGGGTTTGAGATCGATCCTTGCCTTCTGTAGATCGTTCCTGGTGATATGCATCACTAGTGGCCTGCATTTACTGTGATTTATTGAGGACGAATCACAGCGTTGGGTTGGAGTGTAAAGTTGCCATCTCTTTCTTGTGGCTTGTTTCGTAATTACCTAATACCTGATATTAAGGCTAATTACGGCATTCTATTCAAACTCTCGAATGATACGATTGCTTGGCGTGGAACACTGGTCGTTGGCAGCTCTTCTCCACGTGCGGGACACGTGCGTTCTTTTTGACCGAAAATGTTTCGATATTTTGGCCCGAACCAGCCCTTAAATGAAGAAGGTTTGGTAGCAAATGTAGTCATTCCCAACAAGCACGCAACAAGGACAGAACTCTTTGCACGAACTGTCTTGTTGGACAATTTCTTGATTCATGTGCGGAATGTTAAAATGTTAATTTTTGTAAATTGCGTAATATCGAAGGATGAAGTAAAGAAGTTTTGCATTTAACAAGTCTGCAGTGAACCCTTGAAATTACAAAATATGTGCCGGCAGTGGCTGAGCCATGGTAAAAATCCTCAGCTGATTGCTGAATTCTCCTGAAATTGCACCCGAGATTAATCCCTTACTCACAGATGAGTCTCTTATTACATGGCTTCAAAATCCAATTTCAGGAGGCTACGATCAATGTTCGAGGAGATCAGTAAGTGATATGTGGAGGTATTATGTGAAGTTCACTATCCGTAACTGCCACTAAGGAAACTGCCAACTAACTTAAAATCATCTGCTATGCACCTGGGGCAAAACCTTTACCCAGAATTGAGAACTTTCCCTGAAAACTCTAGAACACTTTAGCCTATAATGTGTTCTGATGGATTCAGAAGCATCAAACAGGAAGCTAATATTTTCCCGCACGTGGTTGGCAATGTTCCAGAAGACCAGGAATCGATACTTGGAGACGGTGAGTATAAGTGGATTGAAATCCCACAATCCGTAACTGCTGCTAAGGAAACTCCCACAAACTTAATTGCAGTTCTTTGATATGCAACTGTGACCACAAACGAAAACTTTCCAGGAATGCTGCTGATCACTTTCACCAGCTTTCAGAAATGAGGCTTTTCAGCAGTTTGAATCGTATTAGGACACCAGGAATAAAAGTGTGTACACGGTACAAAGTGGTATAAAATTCACCCTGCCTTAGTTGCTACTATACCAAACCCCATTGCTGCACGTGGTTAGCAATGTTCCAGAAGACAAGGAAGCGATGTGTGAACACGGTGGCTAAGTGGCTTGAAACTCCACAATCCTTAACTGCTTCTATGGAAACTCCCACAAACTTAATTGCAGTTCTTTGATATGCATCTGATACCACAAACGAAAACTTTTCAGGAATACTGAGATCACTTTCACCAGCTTTCAAAAGCCTTCAGGAGTCTCAGATTTTCTGTTCAGCAGTTTGAATCATACTAGACCAGGAATTAATGTGTAGATGGTCCAAAGTAGGTTAAAATCCAACATGCCTTAATTGCTACTATCAGGGGTAGCATAAATATAAGAGGACGTGTATATAATGCGCTCCTGCTACTATATAAAAACCCCTGCCTTTGATAGACCCCTGACCCACTAATTACGAATGTCTGAATCCATTGTTCATTTACAAGCCCATTTCAAGAAGCTGTGATTTGTCTATTCACAGTTTGTAAATTTCCGAAATTGATGTAAGTGATATTCAGTATTCAGGGACTAGTTTGTGGGCCAGGGGTTAGTGTCAGTCATGTGTCATGAACATTCAGTTTGTAGAGGTTTTTTTTTTCACAGTGAATGCATGGGGGCAAAATCCACCATGCATTTAACGACCATGGAAAAAACACCAACAAACTGAACACCCATGACACATGTCTGACACTAACCCCTTGCCCACAAACTAGTTCCTGAATAATGAAGATCACTTACAGCAAGTCTTGTATTCAGGTTGGCCACAGGAGCAATTTCGGAAGGCTGAAGTTTTCCAATTGGCAGTTTGCTTAGTTCCAGGAACCAGTAATTAATATGTGCTTGCAGTGAGAAATGATGTTGAGTTTACCGTACTTTAGCAGCTATTAAGAAAAAACCGAAAGAGAAACGAGTCTCCAAAAGTTGATGATCACTTGTAGCAGTTCTTGAATTCAGTTGGCTCCTCGCACATATTTCAGGCAGCAGCAACATTTCCTATTCAAGGTGTGCAACACTCCAGGTGAACAGGAGTTAATACATGTAGGCTAATGGCCAAGTACTTAATCTTTACCAACAAACGATCACTTTACGTGAACGAAGAACATGATTTTGGCTCGTCCCATTCAGATGGTTTCAAAAGCCAATTTCATATGGTTATGGTTTTCCATTCCAGATTTCCAGCCATACGTCCACTTAAGCAAACAGGGGTGTTCAAAATTGCACGCTAGTCTCAACAGCTATCAAATTTTCCAACTCGTACTCCAACAGGACCATCAGCGCAATTTCTATAAAAAGGGAAAGATTCCACACCCAAGAACGGATACACTGTCCCTTGCAATGATCCTGAGGTCGTGTTACAGTTCACTGAAACTATACCCAAGTATTTGAAAGCTCGCGTTCGGAAGCTAACATTAACACACCTTTATAGCATGTCAAAGTACTTCTGCTGCGTGTTTTTCTCAGTTTGACTTTACTGCCTTTTTTATGTGATTGTATTGTATTTGACACCTTGTAACGAAGATTGCGTTCAAAACCAAGGCGTGCATTAGCCGATAAAAATGCAACACCTATTTTTTTTCTTCTTTTTCTTTGGTTTGTCACTACGAGAGTTGCTGAAGTGATTCATTATATTGTGCTGCTATTCTGTATCCAAGTACATACATGCTGTTATTTGAAAAAATATGTTAACTCTTCTTCACTTTTAGAGATTAGTTAAAATTTCTCCACATGCTTCTCAACTTCAAGAGGCTTTGTACGGGTTATGATCCGTCGCCTAAGGGATTAACTGTGAACTTCCATAGATTTTTCCATTGTTCGAAGACGTCTCTGCTGCAAGTGAAAACCCCTTTTCTTTACACAGCAACACGCGTCTTTGTCTAAAACACACACAAAACATTCAACCAAGAGTAAATAAACATACATATAAATCATAGTTAAGTAACGTAAGCTAAAAGCAGGTGCGCACATACTTCAACCCGACCCGTTCCCCCCAAACAAAATTCAATGAAAGAAATGGAAAATTTTACATAAAAAATATGCGGCAAAAAATGGGTCCTTTACCGAAATCCAGATCACAAGACAGCCATTTCACAAACACGGTCGTTTCAAACAACATCCATTTTACCGAATGGACATCTCAGAGAAATCAACGTTTATTTAAGATATGTGCCAGTAAGAATTTAATCACGGTAAAAATATAACGTTTGTCTCTCTATACTAACAGGTAGAGGACATACCATCATTGTTGGAACAGTTTTGAATGTTCCATATTAATCCATATAATTGCTTCGCATAACCTTTACAGATTCTGCAGAGTAAAAATATTAGCATTTTGTCACTATTGACTTCTGACTCCCTTGTAAGAAACACTTCTGACAGTGTTACTTGCAGATAAACGGCCCTCGTCGTTATACTTGACAATAGAAGGTGACGTCTTCCCACTTTTATTGCATGCATTAGACCAATTATAAAATTATTCCTAAAGTAAACCAGCAACGAGTTGGATAATTTGATAGCAGTTGAGACCAGCTTGTAATTTGAAGAACAATGTTTGCTTAAGTGAACATATGGCTGGAAATCTCGAATGGAAAAATCATAGTCTTATGAGATTGGCTCCTGAAACCATCTGAATGGGATTAACTAAAGTCATCTTCTATGTTCAAGTACAGTGCTCATTTGTTGGTAAAGAGTAAGTATGAGATGTATTCCTGGAAGTTCAGCATGTCTGACACGATTGAATTCCTTTTCTGATTGCCATCTTTGAAACGATGTTTGCATTAATTGCCTGTCATCAACCCGCTATAATGACCTGCATAGTCTAATCGACTGTATTGTTTCTCCCTTTACGGAAATATCTGGGAAATTACTGCGTGGAATGTCCTGGCCTGTGAACTGTGTGTTTGTGAAAATAAGAAAAATACGTTGGTGCAACCCTGGAAAATTCGAGAGGCGAAAGTGATAAGTCTGAAAGTTGGTGTCCGAGTGCAGGACTACAAACAAGGTTGAAAAAGATGGCAAGAAAAACTGCAAGTTAGTGAAAAATGATAGAATAAAATAAGGGGGGGGGGGGGGGTAAAATGTAGATCTGTAAAAAGTGATGGGAAAGCTTGGGGCAAACAACTGCAAAAAAATATCGGGTTCATGAAAAAGATGGGGACTAAAAACTGGATTCGAACCAGTGGATTCGTCAAAAAGAGGCGAGACGTAATAGCAAGTCTGTGAAAAAATGGTAGCATAAAGTAGCAGGGGTAAAAGAAACGAGAACTCTGGAAATTGATAGGGAAAAATCAAGGTTTGCAAAAAAGGAAGGTGAAACAGGTGTAAGGCCAATCCAACACCAACGACTTAAAACTGAAAACTTACCTCCAGGCCGAGATAGCACAGATCCTGAAGGGTACACAGATTGTTGCAGATTTGGCTACTTCAAAATAATGAACCAACAACAGAGTACATCTAAACTATATTTATAGTCCATTGGCTTACTTTAGGAATAATTTTATAATTGCCTAATTGGTCTAATGCATGAAAAAAAGCTGGGAAGATGGCACTTTATATTATCAGGTATAATGACGAGAGCCGTTTATATTTATCTGCAATGCTAGCTGACAAATGATGTTTAATAAAATTGGTAAATTGTGTACTTCATGCCTAATTTTAAATTATTGGTATAATGCGCAAAAACGTGTTATGAGATAGCACTAATTTTAGGCCCAGTTTTAAAACTGTTCACTATTCGTAAACTTTATGGTTAGTAGCTTACACCTCCCCCACTTATTGCCACAGACTTACTTCTCACTCTTCTTCATGGCTTCTGATACTTTGGCAGAGGGGAACTTCTCCGAAGTTTCCAGATATGTGAATTATAAAGTTTCAGTGGCATTCTATGATAGTTTCAACGGAGATACAATCTAAGAACGTCTGCACCCTGAAGCATATTATGAAACGAAACTGAAGCAAAACAAAAGTGAGTGGCTAATACTTCACATAGGCCACAATTAAAATGCTCGCTGGTAAATTAATAAAAGCATAAGAACATAAATACTAAATGTAGGAATTCTTACTTGTTGGAAAACAATTTTACAATTTGACATGATTCAGTTAGCGCCAATATGTCCAGTTTAGTCTGCATGTGTATCGTCTAGATACTATATATAGTACAAACAAAAACGTCATGTGTGCCGTAAAAAGGGGTTATATGATTGAATTTTCACTTGTTAAAATGTACACGGATAAAAATTGATCATTTTCAATTGAAATAATAAAATGTACAATTGAGAAAATTGCATCTGTTTAAGTGCTGTTGTGCTTTACGTTTTAAATATATGATTTGTCAAGCACAACAGCACTTAAACAGATGCAATTTTCGCAATTGTACATTTTATTATTTCAATTGAAAATGTCACTTTTTATCCGTGTACATTTTAACAAGTGAAAATTCAATCATATAACCCCTTTTTACGGCACACCTGACGTTTTTGTTTGTAATCCGTGTACCTTTTTTACGGCTATGGCGTCGCACAACAAAGGTTTCTGCATGCTGTTGATTGTTGCTGGCCACTTCGAAACAATTCAAGTCAGCTTTGAAAGCCTGCATCTGCGAAATAAATACGCAATTCTTTTTTTTTAGTGCCAATTTCGAGATTAACAAGGCAGCTTAGTTTGGTTTAAAAATATATGCTTTTAGCTAAAACACTAATTCTTTCACGAATATTTATTACGAGCTGTGGCCCGTAGCAGTACGCCCCATCTACTTTATACTTTATCTAATTCTTTCAAAAAAAGCGTTAAAGGGTTTAACGAGCGTTAACCACTTCTGGTCATCTGCCCGAAGCCCTAAGGCCCTATGTCTGCAACAGCCAGATTCCCAGGCAGTCACCCACCCAAGTATCAATCCAGCCCAATGCTGCTTAACTTCGGGGATCTAACGAGAACCGGTGTTTCCAGCACCGCGGTAATTCTTTCATTTTACCGTTGAACAATCAACTTTTTAGCAAAGACATAACACGTGCACGAAGAATGAATGTGGAGTTTGGTGAGTGGCATTGTTCCCTAAATACAATGGTTAAAACAATGTAAAACAATCAAAATGATCATTTAGGGTCCCGTAACTCCCGAATGGATGGACCAATCGAAAAAGTGGTCCATGTAAGGTTGAAGCCCAGGGTAATTTCTGGCTCAGATCATGTTTCAGATTTTAGGTAGGTGCAGTATTTTTTTCTGAAACCGTGTCAGCCAAGAAGAAGCAGAACAAGAACAAGAACAACAACAACAAGAAGTGAACAGTTTTCAAATTTACGTGTGGCTTCCTACGTTTACTCTTGCACGGAATTGCATAAAAGTTGGTGTAAAGTTTGGAAAAGTTGCTATCTACTATCTGGCCAAGTTTGGTCGAAATATATTGAATAGAAACGGAGAAATTAATAGTTTCAATTTTGCTGGAGAAACGACTTCAATTATATATATAGACACGGCTATCGCCGTGTATGATAATCAATGATGTAGGCTAGTTACATGCTATACCGCTATGAAGAAGTGGCGTTGTTCGTTCGCTCACTTCCGGTTTTTACCTTGTACATGCGGTCGTCAAGTAAAGCCTTAAACTCTCGATCGTTTTATGTTTAAATTCGATATCTCATCTATGCAGTTCAATTCCATATAAAGAAATCATCAGGTTATGGACCCAGCTAATCTAGATGGGCACAAACATCGTGTGTAAAAGGGCTAAAGAAAGGTTTTGCAGCCACCGATCAACAAGTTTCAGTATCGGGCGATAAAGAAATATGGCGGCGATTCAAAAGATAAGTGTGGACAAATTGAATAACAGCAATTACCAAATCTGGAAATTTAAAGTGGAACCGTTATTAATTAGAGACAATTTGTGGCGCATTGTGACTGATCCACCTCCATGGCCAATTACGGACAGCTGGTTAAAAAGTGACGCGAAAGCACGGGCGACAATAGGACTGCTTGTTGAGGATGGGCAATTATTACACATAAGGAAACTCACTACGGCCAAGCAAATATGGGACGTCTTGAAGTCGTACCACGAAAGATCGTCACTCACAAGCAAAATTAACCTTTTAAAGACAATCTGTTCATTAAAGACAAGTGAAGGCGATGATATAGAAATACATTTAAATACCATGCAAGATCACCTTGACAAATTATCGGCTTTAGGTTTTAACATGCCGGAAGAAATGATTATAGCTATGCTTTTGTGTAGTCTACCTGAGAGTTACAATACTCTAATTACAGCGTTCGAATCTAGACCAGAAAAGGATTTAACACAAGAACTGGTAAAGGTAAAATTAATAGAAGAATGCAAACGAAGAAAAGATTCCCAGTTTGAAGAAAGTGAAAAGGTGTTAAAGGTAAAGAATGTTGCTAAAGCAATGAAATTGGATGAAAATCTACTTGTAGGCCTAAAGGGGAAATCATGTTTCTTTTTACCGGAAAAATGGGCACCTAAAGCGTGACTGCTATAAATACCAGGCATGGAAGAAGAAAACCCACAAAAGGCTAATAAAGTCAATCTAATTGAAGACAAACAAAATTATACTGAAGTAGCCAAGATTTGTTTTAAAGTAGGCGAGACTGTGTATAAACATCAATGGTACATTGATTCTGGTGCCTTGTACCACATGAGTTGCTATAAAGAATTTTATTCAAGTTTTAATGCTGCACATAAAGAGATTGTACATTAGCAAATAGAGACCAAGTCAAGTCTGAAGGGATCGGGGATGGTTACTTGGATTGTTATGATAATGAGGGGTTTTGTTATAAAGTGCTGGTGAAGAATGTCCTTTTCGTACCCCAACGTGAAGGGAGCCCATTGTCTGTAAATCGTTTATCCAAACTTGGGCTAAAAGTAACATTTGAAAAGGGGACATGCACCATTTCAGCAAATAAGAAAGTAATAAGTTAGGTGCCACAGTGTGGGAATTTATACATTATGCAACAGGTCACTAAAGCACTTGTAACTCAAGCTACTGGTAAACCTGAATGCATTCACGTTTGGCACCGTAGGTTAGGCCACAATCCAGCTGCTATAAAAGGAATGTTTGAGCAAAAGTTAGTCACAGGGGTTCAATTTAAGGATTGTTGAATTATAACAGACTGTACCCGCTGTTTAGAGGGGAAAATGTCACGTTTACCTTTTCCTACGTCAAGCAGTAGCAGCACTAAAATAGGTGAATTGATCCATTCCGACGTATGTGGCCCAAATTGATCCTGAAAGCTAATCAGGATTTTGCTATTTTTGACTTTTATTGACGACAGTAGTCGTTTTACTGAAGTATACCTGGTCAAAAGGAAGTCGGAGGTAGGAATAAAGTTGAAAGAGTACCTTATCAAGTTAAAGACGCAAACAGGAAAGGTGCCATTGAAGATACGCTCAGATGGTGGTAGTGAATATAGATGTAATGAAGTTCAAACTCTACTAAAGTAATGGGGGATACAACACCAAACAACGGCACCATACAGTCCACAGCAGAATGGTGTATCCGAAAGAAAAAATCGAACTCGCGTAGAGACTGTGAGATACATGCTGTTAGAATCTGGTCTGCCGAAGTGTTTGTGGTGAGAAGCGGTTGTAAACGCAAATCAACTACAAAATAGGCTACTGAATTCAGCCATTGGAACAACACCTTATGAACAATGGAAGGGAAGGCAACCTGATTTATCCTACATACGAACCTTTGGGTGTATTGGCATGACTCACATTCCAAAGCAGAAATGTAAAAAGCTTGATGCTAAGGCAAAGGAATTGCATTTTGTGGAGTATGAGCCTGGAAGCAAGGCATATTGGATGTTGGATCCGTTAACCTTTAAGCTTACAATCAGTAGGGATGTAAGATTTTTTGAAGAAACTTGTCAGGGATTGACCACTGAGAAGGAGCCAGAAGAAAATGACAAGCCTACAGAATCGAAAGAATACAAAAAGCCTATTGGATTGCAGACCCCTGGTTCTTCCGTGGAAGTGAACTCGTCTGAGGACTCATGTTGTGATGAAGAGAATGTCTTATTGGAAGAGAAATATCCAAACACCTTAAGGGAATCTCAAAGTATAAACAAACGGAAAGTGCCTCAGCGATGGATTGAAGTTGCCAATAAGGTGCATCAAATGAAGAGTGAGGATCCATTAACCGTGGAAGAAGCATTGCAGTCACCTCATGCTCATGAGTGGCAATGTGCAATGGAAGATGAATTGTGAACATTGGAAGGATGAACACTTGGACACTAGTAGAACGACCAAAAGAGGCAAAAATCATAGGAAGCAAATGGGTATTTAAAAGCAAATACGATGCAGAAGGAAACTTTACAAAGTTCAAGGTACGACTTGTAGCGCAGGGCAGCAAGTATCAGTATCAGGCGATAAAGAAATATGGCGGCGATTCAAAAGATAAGTGTGGACAAATTGAATAACAGCAATTACCAAATCTGGAAATTTAAAGTGGAGCAGTTATTAATTAAGGACAATTTGTGGGGCATTGTGACTGATCCACCTCCATCGCCAATTACGGATAGCAGGTTAAAAAGTGATGGGAAAGCACGGGCGACAATAGGACTGCTTGTTGAGGATGGGCAACTATCGCACATAAGGAAACTCACTACGGCCAAGCAAATATGGGAAAGTCGTACCATGAAAGATCATCACTCACAAGCAAAATTTACCTTTTAAAGACAATCTGCTCATTAAAGGCAAGTGAAGGCAATGAAATGGAAATACATATAAATACCATGCAAGATCACCTTGACAAATTATCGGCTTTAGGTTTTGACATGCCGGAAGAAATGATTGTAGCCATGCTTTTATGTAGTCGACCTGAGTTACAATACTCTAATTACAGCGCTCAAATCTAGACCAGAAAAGGATTTAACACAAGAACTGGTAAAGGTAAAATTAATAGAAGAATACAAACGAAGAAAAGATTTCCAGTTTGAAGAAAGTGAAAAGGTGTTAAAGGTAAAGAATGTTGCTAAAGCAGTGAATCGGATGAAAATCCACCTGTAGGCCTAAAGGTGGTTTGCACAACAGCATGGTCATGACTATGATGAAGTGTTTGCGCCGGTCATCAAACAACAAACCTTAAAGACTGTTTTAGCCATTGAGGGAAAAAGAAAGATGTTGGTTAAACACTATGACGTAAAGTATGCGTTCCTGAACGGTGAATCGCAAGAGGACATTTATATGAAACAACCCGAGTACTATTACAAGGGTTCACCACTATAGGTATGTAAATTGCACAAAAGTGTTTATGGACTTAAACAGGCTACAAGAGACTGGAATAAGAAAATAAATTCGTTTCTTATTAGTGAAGGATTTACAGATCGACTGCAGATCCTTGCCTCTACGTTCAATTTCATCAAGACGAACTGTTTCTGGTGGTAATTTACGTTGATGATCTGATCTCCGCCGAAGACATGAAAATTGACTACACAACAAGCTGAATTTGAGAAGTCATTGAGCAGCTCATTTGAAATCACAATGTTGGGCAGTTTAACCAGTTACCTTGGAATAAAAGTCACACGGGATGCAGAAGGTTTTTTTGGTTTATCTCAACCTGGCTACATCCCTGGTTGAAGTTGGACTTTCTCACGCAAAATCTTCAAGTATACCGATGAACACTGGATATCTTCGTTCAACTGATGACAGTGAAAGTTTTGAAGATAATGAACTCTATCGTCAAGCTGTAGATACACTGCTCTATTTATCAGTGAATACTCGACCGGACATTGCTGTTTGTACCTCGATAGTAGCACGTAAAGTTAGCAATCCATTAAAAAAAGGATTGGGTTGAGGTAAAAGTGCATATTCCGTTATCTCAAGCTCACAATCGGAAAACAACTTTTCCTTCGTTGGAATCAAGATGTACCGATAACTTTGGAGGGATTTGCTGATGCTGACTGGGGAGCAGATAGCCTTGATCGTCGATCTGTGTCAGGATATTTATTTCAGCTGAATGGATGCACCATCAGCTGGAGTAGTAAGAAACAACAAACGGTTGCACTCTCAACTACCAAAGCCGAACTAATGGCAATTACGAGTGCATTCCAAAGAGGCTATTTGGCTTGAGGGCCTCATCACAGACTTAAAGGTCAAATTGGAAAAACCGACTGTACTACATGAGGACAATCAAGGGTGTATTAAACTACTTAGGACAGACAGAGTGAATCAACGCACGAAGCATGTCAATACAAAGTACATGTTTGTACGCGATTTGTTGGACTCTGGTCATATGAGAATTGAATACTGTCCTACAAGTGAAATGATTGCAGATGTGCTGACGAAGCCTATTCATGGAACTCGTTTACAAAAATTGACTCAATTAATGGGTATTTACTACGAATCAAATTGTTCAATTGAGGGAGAGTGTTGGAAAACAATTTTACAGTTTGACATGATTCAGTTAGCGCCAATATGTCTAGTTTAGTCTGCATGTGTATCGTCTGCATGTGTATCGTCTAGATACTATATACAGGGTGGGGCAGAAAGGACGGAACACCTTTGGCAATCAAAGAATCAAAGATGGTTAATGTTAGGATAATGAAACTTTGCATGGTATGTAGGCGAACGGGGGGGCGGGGGCCCCCCAACTAACCATGAATCGATCACTAATCTTGACGACGCATATTTTCTAGGTCATCGTGATGCTAACTTTTTAACTATGCTTCGTAGAACCCCAGTGTAAATTAGAAACTTGTAGACGGTGGCAAGGCATGGCCAATGCAAAAAACGGAATGAAATTCGGTACGTTAGTTTAGGAGTTATGGGCATTACAAGAATCATTCTGTTGTGCTGGCCGAGTGGGTGTCCTGCCAAACAGGTCTGTCAGGCTGTTTCGTACACCATGAATTGTATTGGTAGGTAATGGTGTTGGCAGCATACGCAAATTGGCATAATTCATTAACCGTGATCAGCTCTGAAACAAAATCAGAAATGTTAACCTGAGGGAGGAACAACATTAGTTTCATTTCTAGACGACCACGGTGACTAAACTATGCCAACTTGCATAAGATGCTATAGTTTGCAGCACCATTCCGTTTATACGTGTAATGTAGCAGGTTGTGTTGAGCTAGTGTCGAGTCATCAGTGTGTCAGTTGCTGTTTGTTTCCAAGCATGCTTCATGTACTTTGAGGACCACTGGACTTAATTTTACACACACTGTTTGGCAGGAAAACCACTCGGTCAGCACAACAAAATGATGCTTGCAATTTTTGTAACTCCTAAACTAGCGTACCGAATTTCGTTCTGTTTTTTGCAATGGCCATGCCTTGCCAATGTCTACAAGTTTCTAATTTACACTGTGGAGTTCTACGAAGCATAGTTAAAAAGTTAGCATCACGATGACCTTGAAAATATGCGTCAAGGTCAGTGATCGATTCATGGTTAGTTGGCCCCCCGTTCGCCTACATACCATGCAAAGTTTCATTATCCTAACATTAACCATCTTTGATTGCCAAGGGTGTTCCGTCCTTTCTACCCCACCCTGTATATAATCAATGATGTAGGCTAGTTGCATGCTATACCGCTATGAAGAAGTGGCATTGTTCGTTTGCTCACTTCCGGTTTTTACCTTGTACATGCCGTCGTCAAGTAAAGCCTTAAACTCACGATCGTTTTATGTTTAAATTCAACGTCTCATCCATGCAGTTCAATTCCATATAAAGAAATCATCATTACTTATGCCCATAAATGCTTGTAATAGATATATATTAATAAGCTGATAGACTAATTCACGCATAATACAACCCCTCCTATGGCGAGTACTTAACAATTTTTCTGGAGCACTCAAGTTTCGGTAAACAGTTTAAATGACCACTTAATGTCAGTTATTCCATTCATCCATTCATCGTTCCATTGCAATACTCACGGTAAAATTAAGATGGATAGACTAAAGCGAAAATTGTATCAGATAATGCCATGATTATGTGGACAGTTACACTATTTAACTATACATGATATTTCTCAATCACTCGTTATATTCCCAAGCTGATGAAATCACCCTGTGCCAAGTGCTTGGTGGTTTTTTGTGTTTTTTCAGTACGGAATTTATAACTCCTGAAAAGGAAAAATTGTCAATATTAAAATTGGCTGTTGTGGTATTTACTACAGGTATTTTTTTTTTTTAATAATTTCCAATTGCAGTTTATCCAGCAATAGATATAGATATGGTCACAGGTAGCATAGCAAAGATACATAGTAAAGATAACAGTGCAAAATTATACAATAAAGAATGGATTATGTGGGCACTGCTAGTTGATGGGTTTACTCAACTCAATACTGGGAAGAGAAGAGAACATTAAGCAATTCCACTTTTGACAATTCTTAGGCCATCATGTGTATGGGCCCACTGGACCGCTGGCTCCAGGCAGCAGCACCGTCTGCACATTTCGTAGATATATCTCTTCTGTCGAGCTATAGGAACACTGTCATCGAATATGCACAGCATCTGGTCCTCAATTCTGTAACTGCTTTCTCGAAATTACAGCAGTAGACTTACACTCCAAAATGCTAACACGACGAACGCACCTGCTGCTAAAGCACAATACGTTCTCGAAGGTGTGGTAAAACGCTTATTTCTAACTAACTTTCTAACTTCCCACAAAGGAATCCCAATGTGCAATACATCGGCAAACATAAAAGCGAGATCTCGTAAGACTTGGTGACGTTCACCGTTCCCTAGCAGAACGTTGTCCACAAACTGGTCTTTCATTGCTGTCGTAACGTGTGCTGCTGCCACAGCTAGGATAACTGCCAATTTCCACGGAACAATTTCACTTTTTTCGTCAAACAGATGCACCACCACGGCTGTCGAGATGAGTTCGGAGACGCTGAACAGCATCTGGTGGTACCACTGACTATAAAATTCGTCGTTCAAATAATTGCAATAAATCCACCAAGTACAATAATGAGAGTACACAACTGTGCTAAATAGAAAAAGCATAGAAAAGCGCATCTGGCGTGCCTGAATTAGTTTTACTATCCGACACACACATTCGTAGAAAGTGATGACAGCCACTACGGTGTACACCCAGATCTTCAAAGTGTTGTTGGTGGCATTAAAGTAGACATGTTTGTAGCCAGCCACTCCTGATTCGTACTTTCCTAAAAAGAAGAAAAGACGTGATTAATTTCACCACAAGATCTTAGCTAGGGTTCAGAATGTTTATTTTACAAGTTTAACTATGCTGTAACTGTCATATTCCATCCCTTGTCAAACGGACGTCTGGGTGAAGCTATGGGTTTCATTTCCCAACCCCAGGCCAGACGATTCAACACCGCTAGAATCTAATTTGACCAAAGCAATACTAAATGCATTAAAAAAAGCAATGCTAAACGGAATCGAAACACACACTTTCTACCCTAGTTGGCCTTGGCCTGAAGAAGCCATCCCATTCCCTGCCTCAAGCTCATGGAAAGCTTTTGCTCGCGGAGGTACCACACGCTTGGACTAAAATATGAGTGGTATTTTTTGGGCATTTCACGGCATATTTTTAACGTGGTCTGTCCCAGAAAATTGATACCAGTTGCTCCATAATTGGTTACATGGGGTTTTCAGTTGCATCATAAAGCTCCTGAGAAGGGGCTTATTAACCCATGGTGTGGCCCCGAGGCAGACCTTTGAATATGGCTCCCTAACATGGGGCCTCTCACCCTTACCCTGATACGGCCCTTATCCTAATACGAGGTCCTCCCACTCTGATATAGGGCCCTCTCACCCCTAATATGAGGTCCCATCGACCTGATATGGGGTTTAGTTACTCTGATATGGGGTTCCTTCACCCTAATGTGAGGGTCCCTTCACAGTACTGAATCTGTAGTTTCCCGTTTATTACATTCTCAAAATCTTTCCTTGACCATTGGTCCAAGGCAAGATTTTAAGAATGTAATAAACGGGAAACTATAGATTCAATGCTGTGCAGCTTTCTACGATATCAGGAGGAACGATAAACTATACTGAGTGTAAAAAGAAAAATAAATCCATTTCTTAATATTAAAATTGCTTTGAATCAACAGTGGAACAGTCGTCAATAGTGAGAAGTGTAAAAATATTATTTAGCATAATGAGAAGTGCGTTGTTGGGGGCCTCGTTTGGGCCCCTACTTCTCTAGGGCCCTGAGGCAACTGTCTCGACTGCCTCGTAGGTGATAAGCCACTGCTCCTGAGTAAACCAAACAAACTCAAATTATGAGATTAAATGTTGCTAAGTATTTTGAATTCAAAATGAATGCGCAACGAGAATTTAAAACGGAGACTGGAGCAAGAAAACGGACAACAACGCAAATCATTTTTAAACGATTCAATAAGAGCGAATGGAGTGACATTCGTTTTTTAAAGAAAGATGGATAAAATAAGAGCAGTGGTGAGGGGGACGGAAGGGCTCAGAATGATCTGTCATTCTTCTCGGTTTTAATCGTAGTTCAAGGTTGTGACAGCGCGTTTACAATGATATCTAGTCGAGGAGGTTTTATTTTACAATTTCTTCTTGGTGTGGCAGTACTCGAACAGGCTACACGACACGACTCTAACACTCGATGATAACGTTAAGTCATTCTCTGATATTTCGTATGGAAATGCAACATGGATTTTTCCATTACTCCCAGAACCTTGTATAAAACCTCTGCTGGTCTGTTTTTCGACATTTGCTCATTAGCTTAGGCCTTAAACTGCTAAACTGATGTGTTTAGACAAGGTTCTGGAAATCCTAAAAAAATACACATTTCACATTTCAGTACTGGAATTTTAACGCCACACAGTGCAGAAGGATTTTATCCTGTGCAACTGTGCTGGGATACTCTTGTTTATTTCCACGATAACTTTTGAACCCACTGTTGTTCATATTCATTTCAAATTTTTAAAATGCTCTATTCATGGATTTAGACTGAGCGTAAAGCCAAACAGGCTCGTTCACTGATACAGCTGCAAACGGACTTTCTTATTTGCCAAAACATATTAACCTGATTAGTATTAAAAAACGCTTAAGCGTATAAAATACGGATAGCCTTAAAAAACATAAAGCCCTAAAGGAATTAAAAGCTATTAGAAAAAGACATGTAAACCATCAGCGTCGCACTAATACGTGTAAAAGAATCTCCAGCGACCCAAAAAACAAGCTGGAGCTTCTTTTACACGTATTAGTGTGACGCTGATGGCTTACATGTCTTTTTCTAATATCTTTTCCTTTAGGGCTTTATGTTTTTTAAGGCTTACATCCGTATTTTATACGCTTAAGCGTTTTTTAATACTAATATCCATTATTTTTTTTGTTTCAGCAAGAATTGCACAGAAAAGAATACTGTAATCACCTTAAAATAACTGTTATAAGACAGCCTTTTTAATACTCAATTTTAAGAGCTATAAAAATTGAAAATCGGTTCTTTGGTTCGATCTCTAGGTGAGGGCAAAATTTCCCCAAGAAGAAGAACAACAATAACTGTAGTCACATTAAAATGGCGTTCAAAAGGCCATAGGATTTCTTCATACCTATGTTTTAAGCTGTAAAACTTGAGCATCGTTTCAGTGATTCGATTTTCAGGTGTAGCATAGCTGTTACGGGCCAGAATTTGGGCTAATCATGAACATCAAGCTAAAAGTCATGAAATTTAGTACACAAATCAATTCGTAGCTAATAAATCGAGCTAGCTATGGAATCTCTCGAGATGCCCCTTAAGGTCCCTTCCTGTCCCCCTACCACACTCACCGGTACTACTATGAATTTTGGTACTATGAATTTTGGTACGCCAATCATTTCTAGTAGTAGAAATCGAACCAGCCATGGATCGCCATGGATCCCCACGAATTACCACCAGCATCCCCAGCATCCCTTGTCCCTCTTTTGCACCTCATGAAACATCGTTGACCAATGAGGGGGGCACAGGAGGGAGCTGGGAGCCCTTTGTGGGGTATTTCATGGGTATTCCATGGCTTGTTCAACTTCTACTGCTAAGAATGATTGGGTACCAATTTTCAAGCTTTCAGAATAATTTGCAAAAGTCAGTGAGGGGAAACAGGGGGTCGCTGGAGCCCCTTTGCGGGTATTTCATGGGTTCCATGGCTGATTGGATTTATGCTGCTAAAAATGACTTGTATGTACACTAAATTTCATGTTTTTTACTTGATCTGGAAGAATTTGTTGCCCAAGCCCCTGGGAGTAGGCACGGGCGGGGAGGCGCTGAAGGTATTTGGGGGTATTTCATGGAGGTCCATGGCTGGTTTGATTTTTAACTTGTGTACCAAATTTCGTGTTTTTAGCTTGATTTGCTGAAATTGGTTTCTTCACTGAATGACTTCTGTCCAGTGCTCTACAATAATTATTGCTCTACCGACGAGAATACGGCAGTCATATCTAAATCGTGTTCAAAGGGCCCTGGTCGGTGTTAATACCTACATGTTAAGCTATACAAATTCAAAATCGGTTGATTGGTCTCTATGTGAGAGCAAAGGTTCTAGCCCATTTGGCTTCCCGTGTCAAGAATATTGTAGTTACATTAAAATATCATACGAAAGGCCCTCAGCCATGTCCATACCTACGTTTTAAGCTATAGAACTTGAAAATCGGTTGAGTGGTTCGGTCTCCAGGTGAGAGTAAAGAGTCATAACAACAACATTATGATTTCTGCCCAGTGCTCTACAATAATATTTGCTCTGCCGACGAGAATATTGCAGTCACATCAAATTCATGTTCAAAAGGCCCTGGTCGGTGTTAATACCTACATTTTAAGCTATACAAATTGAAAATCGGTTCATTGGTTCGATCTCTAGGCGAGAGCAAAAGTTCTAGCCATTTGGCTTTCCGTGTCAAGAATATTGTAGTTGCATTAAAATAGCCTGCGAAAGGCCCTAGGCGATGTCCATACCTACGTTTTAAGCTATAGAACTTGAAAATCGGTTCAGTGGTTCGATCTCCAGGTCAGAGCAAAGAGTCCCAACAACAACAACAACAACAACAACAACAACAACAAGAAATGGCCATGCCGTGGACGCCGAACGGTTCAATTGTTGTCATTAAAATTTGTAATGCGGTGAAATAGTTATGACACGACCCCAAATACCGAGTTTTGGGCGAAAACTATTGGAGTTCAAAGTTTGACGTTTAACATGGAAGTTCATGCTGAGGCTTACCGCGGTCCTTGATAATTTAGCATTACATTTCCCAAATGTTATGTTCTCCTGGAGGTTTCTTCTGGTGCGCTGGTGCCTGCTTGCATGTCCCACTGCGCATGTGTGACACAGTCCTCCCTTATAAAAGCGAGAGCGCAACGGCTTCCGGCATTCATTTGCCTCCAGAAGTACGTCTACGCGTTACTTCTCTTAAAGTTCTCCGCCTTTTGCGGAATTTGGATTCAACCGATGATGGCCGATGATGGGCTGCTCTCCCTCGTGCTCTTACTCCCTTCGCCCTCGGCGCCCGATGGGTTTCTGCTCTCGACCTAGCTGGTGGACCGGCTCTCCCAGCCACATTCATCGAAGCTCCCTTCGTAGAGGAAATCGTCCCTTCGGAGTCTCCACTTCAAGCTGGCCAACGAACTCCGCCTCCGCTTCCCTTGAATCTCTCATCCTTTCGCCAGGATTTTCAAGTGGCGAGGGACAACTACCAAGAAGCCAAGAGGAATCTCCCTGTCGCCCACTCGTAATTCACCTTTGGACCTATCATCCAACGCATCCCGAAGGGGAAACAGCGTCACTCGAAGCGAAGTTCAAGACATCGTTCACAACGCCGTCCGAATGCCTCCGCCATCGTGTACGTCTTCTGCCCGTCAGGCCCGCACCCAGGACTGGGTTGCTTCCACTTCAAGCCACGAAGGCCACAAGCAATCCGCCCCTTCTACTCCTACTACCTCCATGAAACGAAGGGCCACCTCTCCTTCTGCCACCAAAAGGCCCCTTCTCCTGGATCCACTCCCTACACTAGCAGTGCAAGCGATCTCTTCGCCCGCCGCCGCCCTGCCGGCCGACAGACGTATTTACTTCTTGGACGACTCCGCAGACGATTCAACACTGCCTTTGGCATCTGTACTCAAGACAGTCGAGGAGACGGTGCTAGACTGTTTTTTTTCAAGCCTTCACAGTCTACCGACGCCCCCCGTCATCAACAGGGGCCTCAAAACCGAGTTCAGTTTTGCCCTTTGGGACAAAGATGCCAAACCACGTAACCTGCTTGGCCAATCCACTACACTCCTAACATGCCTCCTTCGCAACGAAGGATCCCTTCTTGGCAAAGGTGACCCACCCCTCCTTGCCAAGGAGCCCCCGGCTCCTCGTCCTGGACGTGAAAACAGCTTCTTTCGCCCTCTTGGGGACGACGCCAAAAATCCATACAACTTCGACACTTATTCCGAATGTGAATTTCTCTGCAGTGAAGTCAAAATGGACTTCAGCACAGCCCTCTCCATTCTCAAGAAAGCCGAAATCCCAACGTTCGTGCTGTTCGAAAACGACATATGCCTTCGTTTAAGCCTTCATGCGGCATCACAGTCTGACGTCCTAAACACAGCCGTTAACGCCCTGTGCGAGAAACTTTCTGCTGATGCAAGCCCAGAAGAGATACGCAATCTCTCGACCCTAATCTCTCAACTATTCCAAAAAGCAAACTTTGCAACTTACCATTCCCTCAACTGGGTTGAAGAGCCCTCTTCAACAACACCCTTCTCCTTCGGGAAGTAGCCCTTTTGTCCGCAAACAACCTTAACGTTTCCACTCGGCACAGGCTCCGTAACCAACCTATTTTCAGTCGGACACCCTGTTTAGAGGTCTCATCCCGACTCTCGCCCCACATCTTGACATCTCAAGAAAGCCGAAACCACAAAAACACAACACCTTGTCCAACCGCGCCTTTCAGAGGAACAGACAACCCAATTCCTGTCCCCCAGCGGACGAATGGAACAAAGCCACTCACACACCACCCTCCAACAAAACAAATGACAACTCGTCCTTTCAGCCGAGGAACCAACAGCCCTTTCGGACTGACACTCCCCACTCCCGTTCCGGCCAACGCAACCAATAGAAACGAGTCACAACTCCAGATCGACGCAGCCGCATCTCGTGACCAGGGGCAGAGCTCCTTTCGTAAAAACCAACAATGACACCTCCCGCCTTTCCTGCCTTCCAGTCGGAGCAAGATTCCAGTCGGAGCAAGACTCCACCACGTTCTTCCAGCCTGGCAAAACCTCACCCACAACACAGAAATACTCTCAATAATCAAACATGGCTTTCGTCCGACGTTCCTGACTCAACCACTTTTAAAAACGTCCCCTTCTTGGAACTTCGCCCCTCCAGTATCGGAAGCCCTTTCATATGAAGTCTCGGAACTCCTGCGAAAGGAAGCCATCAAGGAATGCCACATACCGGGTCCAGGCTTTTACAGTTCAATCTTCACCCGGCCAAAGAAGTCAGGAGGTTCCTGTCTAATTTTCAACATGAAACCTCTAAACAATTACATTCACAACGAACACTTCAAAATGGAAACACTAGAAACCATTCGCCTTTCGTTCCAACAAAACGACTGGACAGTCAGGATCGACCTAGAAGACGCCTTCCTTCACATCCCCCTTCACCCTGCAATCGCCCATCTCTTTCGCTTCATCTACAACCGAAAGGTCTACGAATTCTGTTGCCTTCCCTTCGGCCTGAATGCAGCACCAAGAATGTTCACAATGGTCCTAAAACCAATTCTGGCATATCTCCACCAACACCAAATACAAGCCAGCGCTTACCTGGACGACTGGGCTCTGAACGACCCAAACCCTCACAAGCTGGAACTAAACAGAGACAAGACCATCTCCCTGTTAAACAAACTGGGGTTCGGAGTGAACCATACAAAATCCCGCCTCTCACCGGCCCAAGTTTTCACATTCCAAGTTTTCAAACGGCCCGAATCTGTCCCTCTTCGGACCGTATAAAAGACCTTCTCCTTCACATCCGGCTCTTTCGCAAGCAAACAAACTTTTCTCCTCGGGACTTAAACTCCCTCATCGGGAAGATGTACGCAATGGCAAACCTCGTCTCTTACGGCCGATGGATGGTCAGGCCCTTCCACCAACACCGCATAGACAATTGGACTATCAACCAACTGAAACCAGACAAACAGAGCCCATTCGGAAAGGAATTTCCCTTCGAAACCCTATTATGGTGGTCCGACATAACAAATCTCACGAAATCACTACCCCTCCACGAACCTTCACCCGACCTCCTCATCTTCACAGATGCATCAAAAGTCGGCTGGGGTGCACACCTAAACAATCTGGAAATCGCAGGCTTTGGCCAATGTCGTGCGAAGACCACATCAACATCCTCGAACTACGGGCAATCCACCTTGCCCTTCAACACTTCCTTCCACACATTCAAAATCAAGTAATCCAGATCCAAGCCAACAACACGACAGCCCTGCCCTACATCCAAAAGGAAGGAGGAACGAAATCAAGATCTCTACACCACCTGACTTCCGGGATCTTCAATCTGTGCATCCCAAACAATATCACCCTACTGCCCTTACACATCCCAGGCAACAGGAATATAATTGCAGACTCTCTATCTCGCCGTAAACCACCATAAGGCAAATGGTGCCTCAAGAAATCCATCTGCGAATCTCTCTTCAACATCTGGGGCACTCCAATGCTGGACCTGTTTGCCACGAAGCACAATGCCAGACTTCCGCACTATATCAGCCCAATCTCAGATGTGGAAGCAATGGCAGTGGACGCCCTAACCTTCCCCTAAACAACCTGTTCACATACCTTTTTTAACCATTCTAACTACTACCACAGGTCCTCCTAAAAATCCACGAAAGCTAGAGTGTATTCCTCCTCATAGCCCCCCTCTTGCCGTCAGCAGTATGGTTTCCACTCCTCCTAGACCTAGTAGTCAACGCTCCAAGAAGTCTTCCTCTTCTACCAGATCTTCTCTCACAACAAAAAGGATCAAAACTACACCCGAACCTAGCAACCCTCAACCTACACAGGTGGCTACTATCGTCAAACTCCCCAAAAAGGCAGGAATTCATCGCGACGAGGCCGAACGCATCGCATCAAAAGCAACAAGAGACTCAACAAATGCTTTTTACTTGTAACAGCCTCAGAAATCTGCTTTTTCTTCTGGAAAACGTCGTTATTTTCGTGCTCAGTTTGCTCGGCTATTTTTGCTGTTATTTGTGAATTTACGACTTTATTTTCACAGTTAGTTTGTATAGTTTCATTCCTCATATTCCTGTCATTTTGCACAAAAATATTTTTGGACACTAGTTGGGCGTTATTCACATTTTGACCGGTTGATGTTCGTGCCTTGTGCACTATTTCAGAATTGTTAATTACGAATAAACCGAACATGTATTGTGCCATTGCAATTACGTTCCCGGTGGATTTCTGAATTATTTGACACTGGTCATCATCGAAAACGATCCAAAGCCCTGCTGTAATGGCTTGCTCTACAGAGAAAAGATTTACGTCAAAGTCTGGTAGGAATAATGCTTTTTGCATTGAGAGAGTACAGTTTTTTTGCATTTATTGTGACCACACCTTTTTTGGTCATGGTTAGGTTAGATTTAATCGCACATTTTAATTTTTCGGTGCGATTTCATACAGTGTCAAACCAGAAATCATTGGCAATGCAGTGACGTGCGGATCCACTATCTATTACTAGAGCGTTTTTTAAGCTCCATCCTGCTTGATTTGCATAGACTTTTAAGTTAACGAACTTCACATTTGTAAAACACGCAATATTTGCCTCACTGTTATCAAACGAATTTCCACGTCGATTTCAGCCCCGAGAGCGCCATCCACCTCGTCCTCTGGTGATACCTATCGGTCTATTTGGTTCCTGTGATGCTGGGGGAGTGCCGCAACTTGTGGATTTATGGCCGCCGCCCTCGCAACGATAGCAGACCGGCCCTTGTCCTCTGGAATGCGATGCTTGACTTGGTCGTTGTCCGGCATTGTTGACAATTACATGGAAATTAGTAATTGATTGGTTCAGTCTAATGATAATTAGGTTAAGATCATTGTTGTAAGAATGTCGCATGAAATATTGTGTTTTTTGTTGCGGTCATAGCGTTAATGTTCGTTGCTAAAGCCAGTTCGATGAAATGCGTCAGTCATTAAAGAAAGAAGATATTTTCTACGTGGGCCTCGTCTTTTCTTCACTCATTTCTCTACAGGCATAGAGAGACGGCTCTGGAAAAAAATTGTGTGTTAGAATGCAAGGTCTTTGGATTCCTGCATTATAAGTAAGTGCTCTAAATCTTCACTTTGTAGCTTGTCTTCTTTTCTTAATGGTGCTAAGCAGCCAGTTACCAAGTTATCACACGTGCTAGAATAATATAACATGCTTTTTCCTCATCTTCAATCGTTTTACCTGTATTTTCTATTGACTGAAATAGTGAGCCAATTTTACTAAGGTTTTCTCCTACAGACATTTCTGGAGTTTACGAAAATCGTGTAATTTTCTTCTTGACGCCAAATACCTTAATATATTTGATGATTTGTATCTGTTCTTAGGTGTTCCCACATTTTATAATCGTCTGTCAATTCTATTGGGATGCTAATTTTATTTAGGTCGACAGTTAATGTTATTATCCCTGCTGCACGTTCATTAGGTAACTCCCATTTTGCCAGCTCTTTTTCATCTGTTGGCTTATCCTTACCACTCATTACTAATGACCACATGCCTTGGCTTTTTAGGAGACCTTTCACTTTATTTATTTATTAGGTGATTGCAGCACCCAAAAGGGTAAAAAGCAATATCAATATAACCAAAAATTATAAAAACACAAAACAACGACAATAAAAAGCAACAGTTAAAATGAATGATGACATACTAATGGTTTTCTCTCAGATCTTACGCTAGTAGCATAAAGCAAAAGAAGACACGCTACTAGCGTTCACAGCGTTGCATGACAGGCTATTCCAATCCACAACTGTCCAGGAAAAAAAGACCCCAGCAAGAACATTCTTATTACACTGGTAACGTCACACTTTCTTTGGATTGTCGTGTCGACCAACAAACTCGGGTGGTTTACAAAATTCTTCAGGATCTAGAATGGTATTCCCGTGCAGAATTCGATTAAAAAAATGGTTAATTTGTGATGATGACTGCTTACAAACGACTGCCATTTCATATTGTTACAGATACTAGTGACGCAGGCTCTCCTACTGTAATTACCACAGTCTAGCAGCCCTGCGCAAGACCCTCTCCAAACAATCCGACAGATTCTTGGTGTAAGGATCCCACACAGCACTGCCAAAATCCAACTTAGATCTTGTTACACCATTGAAAACTACCTCACGGACCTTAGGACTAGCATCCTTCAAAATCCTGCGAAAAAATCAAATTTCTCCGTTTGCCTTAGCATATACAGTTTGAATTTGATCAGACCAGGACAACTTGTTGTTTATGATGGCTCCCAAACATGACATGCTACTCACTTCCTGAATTAAATTTTCTTTTAACGTATAAACAGGTTGAATCCCGTTCTTCTTGTGAGTGTTAAGTTCATTTGCCATGTACCACACCAATTTTTTACATTCGTTGTCAAGTTGTAACATAATAGTGTATCAGCTTCATCCCTAATGATTTGATAAACATAATTGTCATCAGTAAACAGCTTATGCTTTGATGAGAGCACATCCATTAAATCGTTACTGTACAATAAAAAAAAAGCAAAGGTCCCACACACCGACCCCTGAGGTACACCTGATGTAACACACACACAGAATCCGATTTGCTGCCATCAATCACATATTGTAGCCTATTTTTTAAAAAAGCATTTAAACCAGGAAACAATTTCTTGTGAAATACCACAGGCTTTCCAATTTCTTAAGGAGCAAGTCGTGTGGGACTGTGTCAAAAGCTTTTGCCAAATCCAGTGAAACAACATCAAGTCCAGTCCAGCAACAATGTCGTGAACCATAGAAATCAACATCAGTTCACATGATGCTCCCTTAAAACCAAACTGTTCCTGAGACAAAAGATTTTCACGGTCCAAAAACTTCACCATCTGACTAATAATAATGTGCTCTAACATTTTCGAACAAATCGATGTTAAAGCAACAGGCCTATAGTTATTCACTTCGTTACGTTTGCCAGCCTTGAATAAGAAAACTACAGCAGACACCAACCAATCCTCTGGTATCTGACCCAACTTAATAGACTTTTCAAAGATATACACCAGAAAAAGTTTACTATGTTAACAGTGTTTTTGAGGACAGATGCTACAATACCATCAGGACCAGCAGCTTTGCCCTTTTTTTGCATGCCAGCAGGAGTAATAACAATGTTTTCCATTTTGTTTACAGTTCGCTGAGCCAATCGTGGAGTGACACCAGACTGTACGGGTTCAGTAAACACAGCTTTAAAGTGACTATTAAACATATCAGCTTTAGCTTTGCTGTCAGTGACATTTTTCCCGTAGGGACACCACATACTTTCGGGTTAATACTTTTGATATGACCAAAATCGCTTAGGGTTTAGAGCTATATCTCCTCCAAGTTTAGCCATGAAACTTTGTTTGTTAGCACGTATTTGACATTTTATTTCACTTCTCAAGGCTTTTAATTCCTCGGCAACAGAAGATCAAGGGAGACGTTTTAGTCAATTTGGGCAATCTTCTTGCTTTCCTAATTTTACGGTTTTAATCCCCGTCTATCCAAGGCTTATCGTTTCTTGAAGAAATCACACAAGTAGGCGTGAATTGTTCAACTGCAGCAAAGATCCTATTTTTAAAAAAATTCCCAGTTGTCATTAACAGAGTGAGTATCAGCAGAAGAAATAAACTCTGTATAGCTGCTTGCCAGTACCTTATTTACCTATTTCCAGTCCGTCTTTTTATACAGTAGTCGTGTAATGGGTTGCTGAATTTTATGCACACTGATTTCAGGCAATGTAAAAATAACAGTCTTGTGGTCGGAGATACCTTCTTCAACCTCGACATCCGTGACACCTTCTAACGAAGTAAAAATTAAATCCAAACAATTTACACCACGAGTTGGTCTGGCCACCACTTGTTCCAAACCGTAGTCATCAATTAACATCTGTAGACTCTGTGGTTTAATGTCACAAGCTGATTCTCTCCAGATTTGTTCCTGCTACTTCAAGTCAGGAAGATTGAAAAAACCACCAAACACAATGTTTTTTTGTCTTTGCAGGAATAATGCCTCTTGCCTGCAAACAAACACTGTCAACACTAGCCACGTCGTTACTAACTGGGCTGTACACTCAACCAAGTAAGAGAGATTCATCTTTACCCACAACAACATTGCACCAGCACGACTCAACAACATCATTTCCTGCAATCTCCCACGATTCGCATATACTTTTAACAGCAATAAGAACACCTCCCGCTCTTTCCTGCCGATACTTCCTATACACTGCATAGTTTGAGGGCAGCCAACTATAAACATTATCTTCAACATCTAACCAAGGTTCTGTACGAAGAATGATGTCCGGATCGTGAACGCCTATCAGTTCATCCAACTCATCACTTTTATTTCTTAAGCTGCGAAAATTGACAAGAATGAGACTCAAACGTTCGCGCTCACCTCTTGAACTGCTCGCGTACTTTTCTTCCTGGTGACAATTTTGTTGTTGCGAATTATCAAATCCTTCTTCCCTTTTTTCCTCCTCTCGTGCATCTGTCGTACTAAGTTTTTTTTATTTCTTCTCTCTTCTTTGGACCTGTCTGGGGAAATTGCCACTTGTTTGGTACATCCAGGAAAAACCATACTTTTACACTTAAATGATTTTGCTAGGAGGCTATCATGCTCTTCAGGAGAACCAACTTTAACAAGCAGAGGCCTGTATTCAGTGTTTCCTGCTATTTTTTTCCCAAGCCGAAAATGCTTGGATACTTTTTACTTCTTTTTCTACACCTAACCGTGTAAGCACTTCACTGATGCCACTTAAGTCATGTGTAGTTATTTTTGCAGCCTCAACCTCCTTGCTTTCTGTAATATTATACAAAATAACATTTTGCTTCCTCTTCTCTCTCTCTTCCATAATTTTGGTGGCTAAGTCTTCACACATTTCCAAAGTAAAAAATCTGGTTTCAGACGAACCAACAGTTAATTTTGAAGCAATATTGGCGTAGCTGATAGTGAACGGCAGTGATTCATTCTTAAATTGGTCACCATCTTCATCATTTTTCGCTGCCACATCATGCCTATCAACTGTCAGCAGATTGACCACCAACCGCTACAATGCTTTGATTTCCTCCTTAGCTTCCTTTACTTCAACAGAAAGCAGCCTTAAAACAGTCTTCAAATTGTTCTTCAGCTCAAATTGTTCTTCAGTCTTCAGTTGTTAAAGCAGTCTTCAAATTCATTTTTTTCCCTTTTACCAGGCTTGTTAATAACTCCGCCAGAGCCTCAATCTTACTCCTGCCTTACATATACACGTTAGTACTAAATTCACAGCTTGCTCATATGACACCAAAATGCCAGAATTTGCAAACATCACATAGTCATTACATTTATGGCACTGGATGCATTGATTGAACTCCTGCAGCACTTTGCTATTTGATTTCTTCTTTTTAGCTGCCCTTTTAAATGTATAAAGTCACTCCAATTTCACCAAGCTCCGATGATTTTGGGGAGCCGACTTTAGAAGCTGGCGCCATCTTGGATTCTAGTAAAAACTAAAATTTAGAAATCACTAAAAAACGCTCCAAAAACAGTTTCAATGTTCAAAGTTTAGTTAGTTTCTTGCTAGAAGTGTTTATACACCACGACCCGGATAAAAAATTCCTGCTATCTAACGGTGTTATCATTTGTATAAATTCGTCATTTTTGCTGACTCCGGCATTCCCAGCTGGTTGACTAAAAAGAGTAAAAGTATTGTTAGAAGCTACGTTGCATAATGCGCTTCACTGTATTGTAATCATAATCATTAAAAACTTACGGTCGGTATATATGTACCTCTTGTCCTCTTGAAGTAGGAGGGCTAAAAATATGAGAAAGGTGTCAAAAGACAGGAAATTAATCCGGATTTCGCGTAGGCGTATTTTCGTAGTTCTAGGTAACATTTTTCCCATCGAAAAAACCGAAAAACCCACTTTGGACCATTGTTGAAACGAATTTTTTGAAGTTGATTGTTAGTTTCGGAATATCACATCTTCCTGCTGCGCGGATGGTCCACAATTGTTGGGCCACGTAGGAGGCGCAAGTCCAGTAGTGTTGTCAGTAGGATTACGGCTGGCAATGCTAACAGCCGTCATTCAAGAATGAGGCACGTGCAGCTCGCTAAGGGACGACTGTTGGAGTTACATTTTGGAAATTTCAAATACAAACTACCTATTTAACCTTACATTTAAATGAAATTACGTAAAGCTACGAAAAGATTAATGGTAAACTAAGCCTCTATAAACAAAATATATTGATAACAAAAGGGTAAAAAATGTTTCCACGTTTGCATTTGTAAAACATCGACGTTCGATCAATAGTGTGCTATTATCTGGTGCTCTACTCAGCAATAGTCCAGCCTAATAGCGGTAAAAACGAATAGTTTCTAGGTACGATTTCGCCTTGCACGAAATCTTTTATATTACCAAAAATTTATAGGCGACATGTGGTTGCTGTTTTAAAGCATCACACTTAGCGGGGAAGGAGATGGGTTTTTAGTAAAAATTCTTAAAATTTGTGAAACAAAGAAACCCATGTAAAGTCTGCAACATTTATTTGAATCAAAAATAATCTATACCAAGAGCGGCACAAGGAGTATGAATGATAAAATTACCAAGCATTTTAGTTCAAGCATGCAGCAACTCGCGTGCTACAGCGTTGAAACGGCCTTGCAGCGCGGATGGATAAGGCTGCTTCAAGCCAAGGCCGACTGGGGAAGAAATCCCGTGTCTCGCCTCCTGGCTCATTGCCTGTTTAGGTGCATGCCAGAAAGGCGATAGACCGACTATGTACAAATCGCATGCCTAACCTCCTGGCTCAATAACAGTATAATCGCGTGCCGGAAAGGGAATAGCTTCTTTAAGCCAAGGCCGACTGGGCTATAAATCGCGTGCCGCACCTCCTGGCTCATTGGCAGGTTAGGTGCACGCCAGAAAGGGGATGGTTTCTTCAAGCTAAGGCCGACTGGATACGAATCGCATGTTTCGCCTTAAGAAGCGCACGTAGCTCTTGGGTGACCAGACCGTTGGACTGATTTATGGTTATCATTTGTTTATCAACTAAGCCTAACGTCTGCAAGGCTGCAAGGGTAGTTTTGCAGTGAATTTGTGAAACAGTGTCGTGGCGAAGATCAGCGTAGTAGCACCAGAGTATGATGGATGACGGCGTGTGGTCCTAGGTTCAATATGTACATGTACTTAAGTTGCTTTATAGTAGGGCGTTTGGCTATGGGCCATGGCTCCAATAAATTCATTATTCCCTGGCACTTACGATAAACACGTACTACACTCTGATCATTTGCTTAATCGTGTTAGATATGGAATGTCCGTCATCAGCATAAGAGTTGCAGCATGAAAGCTCCTCGAGCGTAGCGAGCGACTCCGCTAGTAATTCCATTAATATTTTTCCTGTGGAATTATGTAATTTATGCAACCTTTGAAAACTGCCTTTTAACGCCATTCTAACGGTTTGGCATGGACTTCTACGGACTTCGGTAAGATTTCACCAATAATTGCCTTAATATCGGCCGCATATTCCTTTTGTATAATGCCATCTTTGCTGTAACGCTTCTATGCTGTTGTTCTTGATGTTGCCACGACGATCTTGAACTTTGTGTTGGACCGCATACGAGTACAGCATAAGATAGGGTTTGGGGGTTTCGAAAATGAAAATTTTAAGTTGGCATTCGAAAAAAATTTTAACTTTCTAAAACCCTGCGTTAATTTTTGCCGCCATCGTCTTGCTACCACTTGTTGAGGTTAAATACATGGAAAGAAATAGGCAAAATATTAACTATCAAGTTTACTTACGTTACTACGTTACAACAGGCTACATTTTAAATTATAAAGGCCAAAAGGGGGACGATGCACAATGGCCGACACAGTCACAATGGCCGACACAGTCAGTAAGAGTGAGAGTAGGAAGTCTTCTTTATTGGGCTCCCTAATGTTATGTTGCCCAGGTTACACATCTTCTGCTACTCGCAAGGTGCGCCTGGTTGTGTCACAATGTTCATGCAGGGCTCTTTTAAACAAGGTTGTCTGCCCCTTGAGTCATTCCGTAGTTTGTGCACTAGAGACCAAGTCTGTTTAGCGATGGCCAAGACTGCCAATGTAACCAAGATGAAAACTACACTGCAGCGATGCAGGTAGTCGATTAATAGCCAAGCTAAAATTGCTAAAGACGGTTTGCTACAAGAGCAAGTGCACTCTCATCTTCGATGACAACTAATCAAGGGTTGCCCCAGCTGCCTCAGTCCGTTTCTCTTCCCTCCCTTCTTATTTTTTCTTTCCTTTTTTCTCACTTCTCATTTCTTTCTTCAGGCTCGTTTCAGTGTTGTCGCTTGCCAGGTCAGGGTTTGCTTGGACCATTCACAGCTCAAGTGACGTTTTCCCCACGTATTTATTTTGAATAATAATCTGAAATTGGTTGCCCCGTGAAAGTAATCATGGTCATTCCACCGACAACTGGCAGCATGAGGTCGCCGTTCGCTTAAACTTAGTGCTGAAACATGAGTAATCTTAGAGACTCCAGTATTGGGACCATTCGAGGTCCGTTGTGACACTCCAGCTGTCACTGAAACAGTTTGCTTGCACGGGCACAGGTATTATAAATGTAACGAATCATACAATGCGATAATGCAAGAACAAACAGGATAAGTAAATTGAAGGCCCTTTGCCAGAACCACACTCCACAGTGATATAAAAGGTAAGACAGCCATTGGGCCACACGTACCTTTAAACGCAGTATCCCAGCAATCACAACTACAAGTCGATCGGTCCACTTTTCTCTTGTATTTGCCCCATAATGGCAACATGAGAAGCATATGACATACCGGGAACAATGCTGGAGCATTAATTCCCACCACTGATGCATACATGGACTTAATAGTGTGTATTCCATGAGTGATGGTAGTCATCTGAAACAGGTAAAAAAATAAAAAAAAACGGGTAAATAAATTCAAAAATGGCAGATTGCAAACACCATTTATAAATCAGAAACCGTTCTACAGTAACAATGTATCAATGGTAGAAACAAGAACGGCCGAAAGAAACCCCTATCATCTTTTTTGACGAAATAGCGTCACCAAAGAAGAACCTTGCCGTAACCCATATCAGCCCGCCTTATGGTGATTTGATTTAATTTAATAGAACACTGGTCCTTTAATTACAGTACTGCATTAATTTTGGACCATCATAGAACCATAATTCAGCTAAGGGGTTCAGAAATGGAGGTGCATTAAGCTCACTATTGGTTCCATGTAAAACTAGTTTTTATAATTTTCGAACCTTTAAACCATTTAAAAAGGCAATTTTCATATTTTTTTCCATTACAACTAGTTGTTTCCCGGCGTAACACCACACAACTTTCACCAAGTGCAAGTGCCCCGGGTCTTGGGGGTGCACTTGTCTCCTTGCCATCCCCCACCCTCTTGGGTACGCAGCTGTGTCAAAGTACAAAACATTTCCTTTAAACTCGCTAAGTCTAGACAATTTAATAATTTACACGAATTGTTTTTGAAACACGATATAGTAGACAAAGTATTGAATGTAATTTCTGAGCCCCATTCTTAGGTAGATAGATACAATTTATTTGAAAACAGCAAAAAAGAAAGACATGGAAAGATCAATTACTGAACAGTAACGTCCAATGCCAAGTTAGTGGCCAATCCTATTGCCAAGTTAATCGCACCAAATAATACTTTGGACGTTAAATGAAAACTTGAAGATAGCTACTGCTTACTAGCAATATTCTAGTTTTCATTTAACCTTCTAATTATTAGTAGGTGCGATTAACTTGGCTAATAGGATTAACCTTGGCGGCCTTTCCCTGGTTGAATGATATCGCTACTTTGAAAGGCCGACCCTTTTTGTAAACTTGGCGGCTTCTCTTATACCAGTTTTGGTTTTGGGTGGATCAGATTAATGTAAAACAAAAAAAAAGCCTAAAAAATACTCCGACGTAATAATATATACAACAATAAAATCTTTCCTTAACAATATCCCGTGAATTGCCATCACCATTGTCGCCCCAACAACTCACATGGCCATGGCTAAAAATTTGGACACATCCCATTTACTCAATGGTCTTTTAAAACTTGCCCTAGCCTCGGCATCAGAAATGTAATCTGGCTAACTGTTCCAACTTATCACTTTATTAGGGTTCTGTGGTGTCTCGTGCTCATGCTGAGAGTAGTGGGTTGTATACAATTCAAAGAACCAAAGAACCACGTCATGTCTAGTAACGTGATGTAACGATGATGACACAACGTTGCAAAGACATCATAACACTGATAATTCTGGTGTATGAGTGCAGCGAACGGAAATATCGTTAATGTCATCACTTCCATGAGATGAAAACGTGGACGTAATATCTACACATAGTATATTACGAAGCAAGCGGCCAAGTCACCGGCCACGCCATTCCGTCGTATAATCAAGTACCCCACCACCCTGTAGTGCCATCTGTTGACGGGATTCGCATTCAAATTCGGGTTGGGATACTTTTCCAACGTCTTCGAAGAGATGGCGCCACTTACCAGACCTGCCGCACCGTTTTTTGGTTCGTTTTTTGGTATTGTTGTGGTACCAAAACGGCCAACAAAGTTTTAGCCGCGTGGACTGTGCCATTGTCGCCGTTTGAGCTTAAAACAAAAACAACCGTATCTACTAAAGCAGACAACTTTAAACCAAACGACGATTGGATCTTAATTTCGAGGCAGCTCGAAATTGGCAGCCTGATACGATGGAGGGGCGAATTTATTTCCTAAATGTTCACTTCCAGAAAGGAGTTGAATTGTTTTTAAGTGGGCGGCAACAATCGTTGCTTGCAACAATGTCGCCATGTACGGCACCGAAGTGAATTGTTTCAAAGGATTAACTTAGACATAGCGTTACTTGCTTACTGAATGCTGGATTTCTCAGGGTTTTTTTAGCCTTCAGTCAAACATACGCATGCGACTTTCCCGGGGCTGCACCAAAGGGGAAATGTTACGGGGCGGCGTTTTCCGGGGGTGCGGGAGAGGGTGCCAGGGCAAGTTTGTGTGGCGGGCAATGCACGCTACCGAAGTGAATTGTTTCAAAGGATTAACTTAAACATGGGATTATTGCTTACTGAATGCTGGATTTCTCAATGATAGGGTCTTTTTTAGCCTTCAGTCAAACACACGCCAGCTACTTTGCCGGGGCTGCTGCAAAGGGAGAATGTCACGGGGTGACGTTTTCGGGGAGGGGGAGGCGGGCAAGCGTGTATGGGGGGGGGGACACGTATGCGAACCCGGGAGGGGACAGGAGTGTGAGGATTGGGGGTTAAAGTAATTGTGGGGGGGGGGAGAGATAAGGCTTAATGGCGCGTCGACAGCTTGGTCATTAGCGCCAACCTCAGTCACAGTGCAGTGGTCCGGGTTGCACTGCACCACACATTACAGAGAGTAATTGTGGGGGAGAGGGCATATGTGGGAGCCATTCACATGTTCGGTCTTCGGTTTGATAAATTTAAAACCAAAGACCAAACACCTGGAGGGAGGTGGGGGGTGCGCAGATGCGCACGGGCACAACTAGTCTAGTATATAATACGTTACTTGCAGTATCATGGGCGACGTCCGTTCCTAGATGTCATTTCTGCCTGACAATATGAGTAACGTGACATACTTGATTGAGAAGTTTCAGCACTTTTTGCAGATAAGATATAGTTACAGTTTATTTGTGCATGAAACTGGCTGTTGAACTATATCTTAACGTGACATACAACGTCATTTCCGGCCAACAATGCCATCTTTCGGCAATTAACATAAAGCAGCCAGTGGCAACATCTATCCACAATTAATAACATTAGTCGACCAGTAACATCATCACAAAGTAGTACCGTCTGTTGACAATCAACAGCATAAAGCAGCCGTTAGCGGCTTAGCTCCATCTAATGGCAATTAACAATATAACCCAGCCAGAGGCAACATCTACTGACAACTAACAACATAAGTTGAATTAGAAAACAAAAACGAACTGATTTAATGCTTAAGGTTAGGTTTAACTGATCCGAAGTCAAAACAGCAAAGGAACACAAATAAACTTTCTTGTAAGGTTTCAGATACTGCAGTGTTGCTGTACTGTTTAGTCCAAGTGAAACCTTACTGTTGTATCCAAATGTTTTTACCATTTTAGTCTTCTCTACAGCCGTACCGGCTGAGAAGACTATTGCAACGACTTTGTCCGTCCGTCCGTCCGTCGCTTTTTTCAACTTCGCAACGGTACCAGAAATTGACGACCACTGTTTACAACGTTTGATTCAGTGTCAAAAGTTAGTTAAATAACATGACAAATTAAAACATCGTTGCCTCCTTATAGCTAATAGACTTCTTCGACGTAACTAAATTAAATAATAACATTTCATCGTCGAATTGAAATCCTAAAGATTTGTGTTAATGCAGCCGTAAAAACAAAAACATTTTAGCTTCGTTTAAAAGAGTCTTGTCGCATTGTTGCATGAATGAATAGGCTTACGATCGAACCAAATTCTCCATTAGGCCTATCTGTTACTTGCGAAACTAAAACTGCCATTAAAAAAATTAGGCCTAAAAAATGAAAATTAGGTCTAAAATCACGTTACCATGGCAACGTCAATTATAGTTGCTACGAGTCGCTGCTGCAGCGTTTCTCCTGTATTTCCCTACTACCACTGATCTAAATACGGTACTCTGCGCATTACGTTGTAACACTGTAACTGTGTGCGCGGAGGCATACCGTGTTGCAAAATGAATAGGGTTACTGTATACAATCGAAATCTCCGTTAGTTGTTACTTAAGAAATTAAAGTTGTAAATTAGGCCTAAACGCTGACAATTATGCCTAAAACGTAAAATAAGCTTAAAAGCCAACACATTTGTAACGGCATTTCTGATGGATACTGTCTTTAGATTATGTAATAGAGATAGCTGTTGCAATGCGTGATAGAGAAGTATGCCTCACTATTGGTAGTGGCAGAACTGTACAGAAGACCGAATGCGACTATAGGTAGTCGCTGTAGGCGATTGTTTACTTTTGCAGATGGTAAGTCAGCTAATGTTGGTACATTCTACTTGGCTAAACGACATGAACGGAAAGTAGGTTAGGTGACTGAAGAACACTGACAAAAATTTAGCCAAGAAAGTAGTCGAGTGTGTAGCCATACATCATTCTTCCTTTGTTGGGCATGAACAGTTTTGAAATTTTGGCTTTGGCTTTAATTGTATTTACGTGTATAATGGTTGGATACAGCAGTAAGGTTTCACTTGGACTAAACAGTACAGCAACACTGCAGTAATTGAAACCTTACAGGAAAGTTTATTTGTGTTCCTTTGCTGTTTTGACTTCGAACCAGTTAAACCTTACCGTAAACATCAAACAAGTTCGTTTTTGTTTTCTAATTCGGGCTACTTTGGCGTACCATGCAGTTAGATTAGTTTGTTTTATTGTTTTGTATCTTATCAATTACGGTAAGCGCAAACCAATGGAAACAAACCCTTTAATATTCAGTTTTTGCCTTGCAGCTGGCGTTTGCTGATTGGCATTGTTGAATAATAACAATGTCTAAAACAATGTCAAACAATCAATCTGGTCGTTTAGAGATCCCTAACCCTTGAACCACTTGACCAATTAGAAAAGGCCTTATGGAAAGGACACATCTGCGGACCAATACCTGTAAAATAAGCTAAGAACCAGCTTCATAGGACAAATAGTTTGATTTGTAGAGAGCGTAGCAGAAACGTGTCGTGCCAAGTACAACAAGAAGAAGCCCAAAATGGAAATCACGATTCCAGCCAAAGTCCAGATTTCCGATGTGACTAATCGGAAATTGATAAAAGTTGGTACACATGTTCACCAAGTTCAATAAAGCTTGTGTAGTAAATTTGAGTGAAAATTATTGAAGGACAGCAGAGAAATTAAGCCTTGAAATTTCGGCTTTAACATGGGAGACTGAGGTCAAACCCTACAGTAAAGGCTACCGCCTTTACTAATAGTAATGCCATCCACCGACTGGCAATTGTTAGCACAAATAACACAAAACAAGCAGTAGTACCATCTAATCAGAAATTAACAGCCTAAAGCTGCCGGCAACTTAATCTATCGGCATTAAACTAGGAAACAGGCTTTGGGCCTATTGTAGGCGGAGCGAACGGATCATCATTTCAAATTTATATTTAGTTTTTATTTTAATGACGGTACCACATTTGTTAATAATTCTTAAAAATCTAGGTGCAATACCTAATGGGCCTTGTTGGGCAGTTTGCCTTTTGGTGTGACGTACTACTGTTCTTTGCTGGCCTTTTTCTTATTTTAGCCTTTTGTGTTAATGTTGGCCTATGTTACGTGTAAAATTTACGTTAACAAGCTTTTGTTTGCTCCAGCATTTAGTTTTTGTTTAGTTATTTGTAGCCTCTTTTCACACCCAACACTGAAGACGTAGGCCATCTCCCCGAGTAAAAATAAAACAGCACGTATGGCAACCGCTGCTTGAGCTCCTACTGGCAATAATTCTTACATTGTTTACAGAAACGGCTGTGCAAAATGTGGTCCTTATATTAAAATATTAATAATAAGGCGTTTAACTGCAAGCCAAACAATCATCAGTACGATAGTTTTTAACAATAGTCAGAAGATTCAAAAGGTTCACAATACTGCTTTGGTATAAGATTTGACACCGCCACCAACGAAAATGTTGAGCTGGCACACCTCTATCACGCACTGCAAGATAATATATTATTTCCAAACTCTATGACTGCAACAGCGATCTCTATTCTATAATCTGAAAGAAATAACCATCACAATTTAGGTTAAAAATGTGTTTGCTTTTAGACTTAGTTTTAGGCCTAATTTTTAGCGTTTAGGCCTAATATTTATCTCCGATTTAGTTTCGTTAGTAGCAGGTAACAACGGTGGTACGAGATTAAGTATTCCTTCATGCGATGCAACACGGTTTTGGTTTCGAGTCTTTACGTTACCATGGCAACCAGGAAACCGTAAAATAAGAGAGGCGGGCTTATTACTGTTTCGTGTTTCGTGCTTTCGTGTTTCGTCTGATGTTAATATCGGTTTATTATACCGCTTGGCCTTGATACGACGATTTCAGGTTTCATATTCGGGATTGCCATCGCTAGTGTAGACGCCACTTTCGTTGCCATGTTGAACGGAATAATCTCCAAAGCATTCTTTTTTCAAATAAACTAACGTGTGTCGTGAATGGAATCCTTTTGTTTTTTGTGGTTGCGTTTGTTACTGTAGTGGTTAAATGCAACAGTCAAATGATATTATTTCATTGAGTTACGTCAAAAAAGATTAGTAGCTAGAAAGAAGCAACTAAAATTTAATTTGCCGTATTTTTTGAAGTTCACTTGACTACCATTAACATGGTGTATGCTTCGTCGGAATTCCTTAACTATTCACGACTCCAAATTTACAATGGTGAGTGTTAGATATTAATTCGAAAATTTTAAAATTTCTTCAGTAATAATTGTTCGATTTACGTCAAATTTTGGCTCAGCAATACTTTTGGGGGTATAAAGCGTTGTGCAAAATTTCATTTCAATCCGACCATTCGTTTGGGCTCCACCCAGACTACAAAAGTGCAACCAACGGACCAACGGACCAACAGACCAACGGACCAACCAACATTTTGCAATTTGTTGTCCGTTATAGGCTACGCTTCACTCGCTTCGCTCGCTCGCTCCGCCAACAACAAAAACCAGCCTGTGGCACCATCAGCGGACAAATAAGAACATAAACTGTTGGCAATTTACAACATAAACTCGCTTGTGGTTCCATAATAACGTAAACCAAGCAGTAGTGCCATCTATTGACGAATAATAACGCATAACGAGTACTAACACCATCCATCAGCAATTAACACCATAAAGCGAACAGTAACGTTGTCTAGTGGTAATTAACAGTCCAAAGCAATCAGTTGCGCCATATATTGGCAAATAATAACACAAAACAAGTAGTAACACCATCCAACAGCAATTGACAGCATAACGTGAACAGTAACATCGTTTAGCATAATTAACTGTACAAAGCGAGCAGTAGAGCCATCTATGGGCAAATAGTGACACAAGTCACCATCCACCGGCATTATCCATCGACTATTAACAGCATAACACGAACAGTGACGTCGTCTAGCGGTAATTAAGAGTACAAAGCGAGCAGTAACACCATATATTGATAAATAATAGAACATAACAAGTGCTAACACCATCCATCGGCAATTCACTACATAAAGCGGACAGTAACATCGTCAAGCAGTAATTCACAGCACAAAGCAAGCAATAGAGCCGTCTATTGACAAATAATAACACAAACCAAGTATGAACGTTATCCATTGCCAATTAACGACATAATGCAAACAGTAACGTCGTCTGAAAGAAACTAACAGTACAAAGAGATTAGCAGCGCCATATATGGACAAATAATAACACAAAACAACTCGCCATCCAACAGCTATTCACAGCATATCACGAACAGTAACGTCGTCTAGCGGTAATTAACAGTACAAAGCAAGCAGTACCGCCATATATTGACAAATAACACACAACAAGTTCTAAGATCATCCATTGCCATTTAACAGCATAATGCGAACAGTAACGTCGTCTAGTGGTAATTAACAGTACAAAGCGAGAAGTAGCGCTATTTATTAACATATAATAGTACAAAACAAGTAACACCATCCATCAACAATTAACAGTATAATGCGAACGTCGTCTAGCGGTTAAGTAATAGTTATTGGTGAGAAACGAGCGGTTATCGATTTTTATACCACGGCTGCGATGATTGGCCCACCGCGAGGTGGTTAAGCCTATCGAGTGCGGAACACAGGAGACAGATTTGCCCACCTCAAGGTGGATCAATCATCGCACCCGTGGTATTAAAATTGATTACCGCGAGGTTACTCGCCAATCACTCATTTATACCACGGTTGGGACGTCACACCAACTCGTAGTTAATTAAAACGTCTTTGTGTTTGTGAAAATTGCTTCGAGAAATACGGTAATCCGTAAGTCAAAATGAATGAAGGTCATTACATTTTAGTTTGTGGAGGGGGAGGTATAGTGTTAGACGGATGAGTCCTTTGGCAGGTAGGCACACTCAAGTTTGTGGAGGGAGAGGGGTGGGTGGGAATTAGACAGACGCGTCGTTTGAATGGAAGCTCGAGTTTCTGAAGGAGAATGTAGGGAGATGTTCAAGCCAATTGGAATCAATTTCAGGTGGATATCGAGTATTGTTTTATTCTAGGCTTTAGCCGAGACATTCTGGCAAAGTAAGTAATTGTTTTTGTGCGTTTGTAGTTTGATGAGAACTGTTTCAAAACATACAGTAATAGGTGTATCGACGTGTATCGGCATAAATGAAGGTCATCCCATTTCAGTTTGTGGAGGGGGCGTTGGATGGAGGGAACAAACTTAGGTATGGGCCAGACATGTGAGAGCTGGCAAGGATAGGATTTCATTCGGGACATTCCGGCACGTTGAGTAATTCCTTTTGTAAATTTTTACTGCGTTACATTTTTGCAAAATGCATTTGGTTGTTGGTGTGTGCGTTCCCGGTTGCGTGATCCGGAAGTTTCAAAAGTGAGGGTTATCGGCAAAAGTTTGGGGTAACTTGATAACCTACACTTTTTGCGATGACGCACACTTCCGGTCACGGTTAACGAGATTTAAGCTATTGAAATTTAGTGTGGCGTTGAGTTAGCGTGACGTCACAGCTGTGGTATAAATAATAAGAGCGCTGTTGCTGTGCGTGATAGAGGTGTGTGCCTCAATCGTTGGAGTGTCAAGTTTTATACCAGCAGCATCATTACGAGGACGTTCAAGTGTAACGTCATCAGGAAGTGGGGGAGGGGTGGGGGGGGGGGGGGCTGGTCACAAGCTGGTGACCATTAGTGACGAGGGGGGGGGAATGGGGGATGGCCAGTTGGTGACGTAAGCACCGTTAGCCTAGTAAAAGGGTGGAAAAACGTAACAACAAAAAAAAGTCCTCAGAAAGATACAGAAAAAACACCCCCACTTAGCGGGGCGGGCGTCAGGTTGGAAATGACGTAATACTCGAGGGTGGTTGAGCAATTGTTCAGAATCCACGACGAGAACCACATGCGTGTGATATAAACCTTGCACAGCAGTTGCTGTAACCAATATAAGAATTATTGGCGGTGGCAGCTCAAACAGCAGTGGTTACATGTGCTGTGTTATTTTTAGTCGGTGGCGAGAGCCCAAATATTTAGTGTGGACTGAAAAGAGGCTAAAAATAAACAGAAACTAAATGCTGGAGCAAACGACAGCCTATTAAAATAAATATGATACGTAGCTTACGACTATATACTTGAAAAAAAAAACTAAAATAAGAAAAAGGTCAGCAAAGGGCAGCAGTAGCCTACGTCACACCAAAAGGCAAAGAGCCCAATTCAGCCGAGTGAGCATTGCACCCAGATATTTTAGGAGCATTAAAAAATCATTACAATAAAAACTAAATACAAATTTGAAATCAAGATCTGTTCGCTCTGCCTACAATATGCCCAAAGACTGTTTCCTAGTATTAAAAGCAAAAATATCTTCTGGCAGTGCAAAAACTGATATTTAAAAGCAAAGAATTGTATGTTGAAAAGTCCTAGATTAGTAATGAAATAGGTAGGTGGTGGGACGGGACTGTCGTATTTTTAATACTAGTGCGGAGGTGTAGAACATTTTTGGCTATGGCCCTGACTGATGACGTTCGTAATATACCACGACGACTTCATTTGTTACACGTGAACGCAGGCAAGAAAGAAAAATAATATTCGCTGAAAAAAAGTTAAAAAACTGTAATACTTGATGGAGATAACAAATTGTTAATTTAAGACAAACCTACTCACATATCACGTGAGAGCTATTCACACATAACAGAAGCTTGTAAAGACATACACGAGCATAGAATACAAGAGTACCTATATGTTGCATCTCTCGGTTTGTACATCATACGTTGACACAAGGACGTATTTGACGAGAAGCTGAGAGAATCGCTTCCCGTCTCCAACGCAGTTTATAACAGAATCTTTATCTTTATTCTTGGTGTACCAAAGTACAAAGCGCACAACTGATATACTACAATGAGTGAGTGCTAAACCTCCAATGTAAGGGTCATTTCTCGGGTAGTGCTCGACTGAAATGAAAATGTGGAGAAAAGAATAATAAATATCCTGCACGTGTGTAATTTGTGCCATGCAGCAAGACACAGCTTCCTTTCCCAATCCGGATCATTAAACAGCTTGGGTAGGTGAGTTGTTAATTCCCAACTATATTTGAGACAAATGATCACTTATTTATACCAGAAATACAGCAGCAGCCTGAAAGCTACAAACAAATGAATGCTGGAGAAACAGAGGAGCTAAAGAGGTGAAACCATGGTGACGACCGAGCAGATGCGGATAAAGAGCTGTACAAGATACAGTTAAAGTGTCACAGAGAATAAATGGTAGGTAAAAGTATGTTTTAGTTTACGATTATTTATGCCATTTTTGACACCTATAACTCATCTCAAATATGATAGAGAAAAGATAACTAGTACTTCCCTGACGCGATTCCGTCTTGCTACCTAGTTTTCTTAAGTTTCCCACTACTTACTGTACTTAGTAACCGGCTAACAAGCTTCGTCATGTCTGCCTTCTAGCATAAATTGATAGTAACAAGGTTTGGGTGTTACTCGTATACACCGTGTCGGTGGTGTGAATAACGTTGTTTCACCTTTCTAATGTGTTACTTTATGGTACAGAAAACATATCAAGAGCTAGCTAACACTAATAAACTCTTCGTAGCAAATACTGTACGTGATGTTCTCGCTGTCCACCTGTGTTTCTGTGGATGCCAGCTGTTTCTGTGGATGCCACCTATGTTTCTGCCTGGCTATTTGCTCTACCGTTATGGGCAAATACATGAATGGAAAGAAGTAAATTATGTAGGAGTATCTATATATATATAATACGCTTAGGTTGGGCAAGCAAATTCATCATTATTATGCACTACAATGAAAGAGGGTGTATAATGAAAGGGGGTATTCACAGAATAAAAGCACTAAAAGTAGTTAACGTTTTAAAAAGCCAGCAAGTGCACATGTATACAATAAAAGGCGACGTTTCGGGATTTATCATCCCGTTGTCAAGCAAAAAATAAATATTATAGCATAAGCTACAAGTCACAAGATACACTTAAATGGTTTCCCATTTTAAAGAAAAGCAAGCCAGAGCAGTAAAAGGTAAAAAATAAAAAGTTAAAAAGATAAAAAGTGAAGCCCAGTCAGCGCAAAAGCTGAAGCTGGGACGACCTGTCCCTAACGAAGCAGGGAAGAAGTCTACATGTGTACTTGCTGTATACATGTGCACTTGCTGGCTTTTTAAAACGTTAATGAAAGAGGGAGCAGAAAGGTGGGAGGGGGGGGGAGAGGGGGGTGTACATTTACTTCCATAACACAAATCAGCAAGGGTTCAAAGAGGGAGCAGAGATGGGGATATTCAGACCACACAGTAGGGGAAACCGGGAACCACTACAGTGTTACGCTCAGGTATGCGGGAACCAGCTAGCCGGCGTATGTTACGCCGGGGGTACAGCTAGTTCTTTGAAATAAAGTAGAACCGGTCACGTGCTTGATTTTTTACCTGTTGCTAAAAATTCAAAATGGAGAATCAAAATAGCGGTAAAAAGAATTTTCTAGTTGCCTTAAATATATACTGTACCTTTTTTTTTTATAGCATTCTCCTTCTCAAAATGCTGTTCAATCTAGAGAAATTAAATCGAAGATGTCCTTCCGGTTCGCTACCTACTGGGCAGGTTACTGCGCAGCCTCCATAATATAAAAGCCGAAGCGGAGTGGTAAGCTCACCTTTTTTTCTCTACTGTCGCGCTGTTCACATTGCTCCTCGACTATTTTTCGTTCTCGTCCTCAGCATTATGCCGCGGACGAAGGGCGCTCCTAAGGACGGCTCTGTCCTCCCAACTCCTCGCGCCGCTTCACCAGCTTCGACGGACGCGTTCCCTACGGGTATGGTTGAAGTTTTGGAGATGTCTGCGGATCGTGAATCACTCGATCCCGTTCTTCCTAAGGCTAAGCCGTTCCTCTCCGAGGCCTCCGTTTCCCCCGCCACTACGGCCGGGGTCTCTCCGTTCTCTTGCGGACAGATGGTCCGCTCACAAGACGTATGTTCCATCAGTGATGAACTTGCGAAGGCAAAGGAACATTATGCTCACTTATTGCTTCGACTAAAAGCTCGGAAAATTGCAGCCAAGCTGGCGTCCTCCTCTGCTCCGCAGCTGACGCCATTGGATTTGTCACTGTCCCTCGCTGCCGCCGTCCCTCGATACCGCCGTTCCTCTTGGTTCCTGGCCAGGGCGGCTCATGTCATCGTTGCATTTGGGCAGTGTGTGGACCAGTTTGGATAGACGACGTTCCTCATCCTCGGCTCCCTTTACCACTGTGCATTGCTTCTGCGCAGCCTTCTTGGATTGGGCTGTTTCACCGCTTACTGTCGTCTTGCGCCTTCCTTCTCTACAACATTAAATGCTGTTGTTTAATCAAAGGGGTATGATATCCCTCCACGCCGTGACCATCTGTACATCCTACTGTGCTGCCCTCTTTTCTGTTATATATTCTGACGATGCATTCCGCTCGTCTTTCCTCGAACTTCGTCCTTTGCGGCTGTGCTATACACTGCCCCTCAACTGATACAATCCTCGTGTCCAACCTCAACCTACGTCTCTTTGAAGCATTACTCTGCAGCCTGTTATGGCCTTGGATGGTTTTGTATACTTTACACGTCCATTCCGGCTCCAGGTTCCTCATGTCATCCCTCATTCCCCCTACTAGACTTCAGTCTGGTTGTGGGGGAAGGAGGGGGGGGGGCACTTGCACCCCTTAGGAACTCCAACATCTTGTCACTACTACAAACGTAGATCATTTCTCCTAGAGCGTTCACGACTACGTGACCACCTTCAGCTCTTCCAACTCCATCCTCTTCACGGATCCGCCGGTCCTTCAGACCAGCTGGCTTCACTATCCTCTCCTACCACGGATCTTCTGGATCCCCCGGTTGAAGCTTCGCTCCCGGCTACCTCTACTCCGCCCTTAGGAGCGGATAGACAGAGGACCGATCCATCCTCTCTTCGCACTATGATGGCTTCTATCTCCACAGTGGTGTTACACCGCCGATCAGGTCGTTGTCCTGTCCGTCGCCTCTCATTGGTCCGACAACCACCAAAAAAAAAAATAAAAAATACAGCCATCTCCGTACTCCTACACCTCTGCATCCTACTGCACCTGGTCCTCTGCTGGTTCCGCCCGCATTCATACCTCCAGGAAAAGGACATAAGTTCTCGAAGACACGCTATTCCGGTTCAAACACCTGCCAAGTCACTTCACAAGTGCTCCTCTACATCGGTCCTCCTCGGCCTGCAGCCATTCCCACCCTGCGTTCTGCCTGCACGAATCAGTCTACAGTTCCCCAAGCCCTATTTCCGGACTTTGGATCCATTCCTCACAGGACGCTTTTCACACTCCTCCCGTTACCCCTCATTCTCCTGCTCAGGGGAGGGGAGGGGGGGGGGAAGGTTCTTACTCCGGTTCGGAACAACAGCATCACGTTCCTCATCACCCTTCCTTACCGTTACTAGGTCTTTGTCTATAAGGCAGAGACAGGAAAGGACGCTTCCCACCACATTAGGTAATGTATTTTCTTCTTCCCCTAGAATCACCAGCATTTACTATTGTTCTCTTGTCGCGGACAGCGTTTCGTTCGTCGCAGTTGGTCCATCTCGACTTCGAACCAGCACCCTGACCTTTCAAGACCTTCTCTCCCACAAACCTCGTCCGCTTCCAAGAGGAGAATGTTCCTCCATCCCACATTCCGCATCCCGCGGCATTCCTCCATCCACGTTTGCATCCCACGGGACAAGCGTTCCTCCATCACGCGTTCTGCATCCACGAAATGAGCATTCCTCCATCCACACTCTGCTGTAAATCTCTCGTAATATCTTCTATTGTAAGATGTTACGGAGACACAGTGGTACGATAATAATAATCGTACCATCCGCACAAATGCTAATAATCTAACAACAGCACATAAAGCAATAAATGAGCAAAGTAAGGGAGTCCACACAAGTTCTACGATCCGAAAGCTATTTATTCAGTTAGTTAAGGTTAGGGTTATCCCTCCTTTTAAATCAGTTAAACTTCGTAATATTAAATTAAAGCACTCCTAAAATAATCGGACCAAGGGAAAATAAGAAAAAGGGGGCTCTTATACAAGATGCGCCCTTTCTTAACTCTGAACCAGACTTAGGCTCTAAAGGAGGGAAGCTCCAAGTCCGATCGTAAAAAATACTTAACTCAGAATAAATCCGGCTGGGAATCTTGGTGAGGTCGGCTCAGAGACGGGTGGCTTTTTAGGGTCCAAAATCGTCGGGTGAGAGACAGAAAAGCCCAGGGTCGTTTATACAGGGGGTCTGTATCCTGGTATTTTGTATTGCTGAAGATGCGCAATTGGATGCTGCGTTTGCCGGGAGAGCCGATTGGCTCCCGGCCGGACCACTAATGTCTACTGAGTATCTGGCTAGGGCCACATGTGGTAGCTATTAAAAGTGCATGAGGCAGAGGCCAAGTGCACTGAGTGTCGTCTGCTAAGCTAAAGCTAATGTTATTCTGATAATAATAAACAGACGTTGTAAGACTGTTGCTGGTAATAAGTTAATGTTATATCGGTAAGAAATATCGGTTGTGTAACTTTAGTTACCGATACCGATATTTACATCGGAAAATGCTAATTCTTAAAATAATTACACTGCATCCTACGGAATGAGCATTCCTCCATTCACACGTCCCACAGTACCATTGTTCTGTTGCCACAAGCTAAGGGAACGCCTTGGGATGGTTCCTTACCCATGCTCCTCACGAGAAGAATCGCCAGAATCCCATCCTCCAAGCCGGATTAACCTAAGGATGATTGGAAGGTCACAAAACCGCCAAACCCTGATCCACCTCCAGTATCACATTCCGCATTGTCCTCTCCATCCCGTTCCCAGGGATGAGGACATAGCCGTTCCTTGGACCATCTCTTCCCTCCAGACAAACGACAACGTTCCTCCTCTTGTCCTCGCAACAGGTGACGCGATAATTACTGACGCTTCACTTCCCTCGTAAGAAGTAAGGGGACGTCTCCGGTTCCATGTAAAAGCTTGGCAGAGAATAACCTTCAAATCAATGATTCTTTCAATAATTTTAAAAGGCTTCAAGCCATAGTATTTACAAAAAAAAAAACCTTTGTGCAGGACCCAACCTAGGAACTAGTAGTACCAGCCCTACTAAACGAGCGTTCCTCCAATCCTCCTGCCACGCTCCGCCATCCCACGTTCTGCATCCCATGGAGCGGGCACTCTTCCATCCGCATCCCACGAAGTGAGCGTTCCTCCATCCACGTTCTACATCCTACGGGATGAGCGTTCCTCCTTTCACGCCCCGTGTCCCACAGTACCATCATTCCGATACTACAGGCTAAGGGAAACCTTGAGATGGTTCGTTACTCACCATGGACCTACACCCCGTTCTCACCTGTCTCCACCAGCAAGATATCTGCTTCCATGCCTTCCTAGCCGACTGTCTTTTGCCCCGTCACCACCAGTATTAGCCTATACTTCGTCTTGCCTTGCTTCCATCCCTAAGCATCACCGTCCGTCCATCGAGGTTGCTGGTCCCTCTACAATTTCGGGTAATTCGCCTCCACGTTCAGTTCCGCCAGTTCCTTTACGAACTCCGCCCGTTAATCCTGCGGACAACAACTTTGATTCTTATTACTCACCTGACTCATCCCTTTCAGATCAACCTGGCTCTCCGTTCCAGGGAAGCATGATCCCTCGGGGATCCCACTTCCTGAACTGTTAAAGACTATTAAAGGGATCGTTCCGGACTGCTTCCTATACATGCCTTCCTCCACCTCCGACCCGGTCTCCAAGAACCGTGGCCTTGCAACTAGTTTTAGCTTTGACCTGCGCGACTAACTCCTGCACCAGCCTACGTTGTGGGACAGTCAACAACACTTCTCACCACACTACTCAGAACTGCCGGCATCCTCCTCGGTAACAAACCGCCTCTCGAATTGGATAAGGATCCACCTCCACCTCGTCCAGGCCATGAAAGTTACTTCTTCCATCCCATCGGAGAAGGGACGACCAATCCAAGAAGCTTGACACTTCTCCTCAGTCAGAATTCCTCACCACTGATACCAAACTAGATTTTGGCTCCACCCTCTATCTTCCTCGACATGCTTCCTACGCGAACGACTGCATCCTACGTCTTAGACTTCATGCTGCGTCCCAAGCGGACGTCCTCAGCACTGCTGCTACCACACTGTGTGAAAGACTCTACACGGATCCTCCTCCTGAGGACACCCACCAACTGGCATTCCTCATCAATCATATTCTTAGGAAAGTTTGTTTTCTTACTTACCAAGCCACAGAAAGGGATTGTTTTTTCCTGCCTGACTACGCTGGCATTACACTGACCCCACGAGCATCGTTCCGTGCTTAAACTCAAAAACCCGATGAAAGGACTCATCCCTTCATCATCCCGTCCTTATCCACCATCCTAGGGTACGAAGAGACCCTTTGACCGTCCGGGCAATTCTATTTTACTTAAAGGTGTCCAAGCCCATCCGCCGAGGATGCTCCCAACTTTTCCTCCCCTTTAGCAATAAGGTCGACACCACTTCAATCCGCATGATCGCCATGAGTGTCATCGTCCATGCCTACGAAGCACTTGACATAAACTGTGTCTCTGAAGGCATCAGAGTAACGACCCACGATCTTCATGCAATTTCCACATCCTGGGCTCATTACAGCAACATCCCCATCACTGCAATAATGGAGGCTGCTTCCTGAAGACATCTCACGGTCTTTATGTCCCATTACCTCCGGGACATGTCCCATCAAACTGAGGGACTTTAACGTATCGGGCCATTTGTTGCTGCCCGACGTATACTTTAACCCCTTTTACACACTGAATTTTCTGTGAAGGGAACCGGTCGCTACCTGAGAGGACTTGAGTCAAATGGAGCCCGCCGCCTTGACAAAGTGTATGGGATTGTTAAAAAAATATAATGTAATGTAATGTATATTTTCAAGGCAACTAGAAACTCTAAAATACCAGTATTACCTGGTTGATTTTGGTTTCTATTGTCTGTTGAAAATATACATTACCTTGGTCCCGCCCTCCTCCCCTCTTGTCGCCATTTGGGCACAATAGAGGTCCGAAAAGGTGAGCTTACCGCTCCGCTTCGGCTTTTATATGATGGAGGATGCGCAGTAACCTACGCAGTAGGTAGCAAACCGGGAGGAAATCTTCCATTTAATTTCTCAAGATTGAACAGTATTTTGAGAAGGAGAATGCTATAAAAAAGGTAATGTATATTTTCAACAGGCAATAGAAACCAAAATCAACCAGGTAATACTGGTATTTTGAAGTTTTTGACTGACATCTTCTAAATTGTTTATAAGATTGAACACAAACTGGTCAAAAGCTGGCATCCACCTTTTGTGAAATTTAAGATACCGACTCGAAATAGTGTGCAAAACGCGGTTAACTCTGTAGTTACAGCCAAATCCATGAAGAGATTCCAATAAAATTTGGTGAGAAGTCTTGATTTTACGTTCTCAATAAACAGCACAGGGATAGTCTCAGCATCAGTTGAAGTTGAAACCCGAATATGATCATTATTTCCGACACTCGAACTGACTCGTTACGAACATGAAACAATCGTAATAAACGAGAGGTATTACATACCTTTCACCCATGGATATGGAGCACAAAAGTACAGAAACAGATTATTAAAGAAAAACCAAGCAGTGCTACAATATAAAAAAGACAAACAACATTTCGTAAATGATCAATTTTCGTTATGAGGTTTATGAATTAAATTTTTAAACCATGGCAAGGCCACTAAGTCATCTTATGTTTTAAGGCATAACACAATAATTTAAAAGAACAAAAAGCACAATTTCTCCTCTTAAAAGAGGTAGAAAACGGTGGCCGAAATGCAGTAATTTGGGCCACCATTATCTGCCTCTTTTTAGAGGAGAAATGGTGGTTTTCGGCTGTTTGTTCTTTTAAATTATTGTGTTATGCCTTTAAACATAAGATGACTTAGTGGCCTTGCCATGTTATAAAATTTTAATTCATAAACCTGATTACGAAAATCGGTCATTTTCGAAACGTTGTTCGTCTTTTTGTATTGTAGCATTGATTGGTTTTTCTTTAATAATAACGTTTGACCCAATACCAAACCCCTCACTAACCACACACCCCTCCCTCCACCCCGGACCCAGCTCTGACCCATGGTCACGGTCTCTGATCCGACCGTCCACCCACCAACCGGCGGGCGAGTCATGACCTATTCCCGCCTGCGGGGCAGCACCTATCCACCCAAACTGAGACCGGACCCCTCCTTGATCTCAGTCGCAGGCGGGCGTACCGAATAAATGGTGCTACTGCTCGCTTTTTATGCTGATAATAACCGCTGCTGGATGACGTTACTGGTTTGCAATGATGATGCGTTGTACAACATTGACTACTTTGTTTTACTAGTTGTCATTAGAGTGCTCGCTTTGTGTTGTTAATTACCGCTAAACGATGTTACTGTTTGCTTTATGCTGTTATTGCAGATGGATGACTTTAGTAATTGTTTTGTGTTATTTGTCACTAGATGTTGTTAATTGCCAATGGACGACTTTAGTACTTGTTCTGTGGTATTATTTGTCAATAAATGTCGCTACTGCTCGCTTTATGCTGTTAATCACTGCTAGACGTGATGTTACTGTTCGCTTTATGCTGTTAGTTGCCGACATTAGTACTTGTTTTTGGTTATTTGCACTATAGTTTTGTGTTATTTGCTGTTAGTAGCCAATGGATGACGTTAGTACTTGTTCTGTGTTATTATATGTCAGTAGATGGTGCTACTGCTCGCTTTGCGCAGTTAATTAATGCTGCTAGACGACGTTACTGTTCGCTTTATGCTGTTAGTTGCCGGTGGATGACGTTAGTACTTGATCTATGTTACTATTTGTCAATAGATGGCGCTACTGCTCGCACTGTGCTGTTAATTACTGCTAGACGACGTTACTGTTCGCTTATGCTGTTAGTTGCTGATGGATGACGTTAGTACTTGTTCTGTGTTATTATATGTCAGTAGATGGTGCTACTGCTCGCTTTGTGCTGTTAATTACTGCTAGACGACGTTACTGTTCGCTTATGCTGTTAGTTGCTGATGGATCACGTTAGTACTTGTTCTGTGTTATTATATGTCAGTAGATGGTGCTACTGCTCGCTTTGTGCTGTTAATTACTGCTAGACGACGTTACTGTTCGCTTTATGCTGTTAGTTGCCGATGGATGACGTTAGTACTTGTTTTGTGTTATATCTGTCAATAGATGGTGCTACTGCTTGGTTTATGTTATTGTTTGTCGATAGATGGCACACGTTGTTAGTTGTCGCTAGATGGAACCACTACCGGGTTTATGTTGTAAATTGCCAATATATGGCTGCTATGGTTGTTTTATGTTCTTATTTGGCACTATATGTACCACTAGATGGTTTATGTTATTAATTGCAGACAGACGGTGTTACTGCTTGTTTTGTGTTATTATTTGCCAGTAGATGGCATTACTATTCAACTTAGGTTGTTAGTTGTTTGTAGCAGGTGCTACTGGCTGGTTTATTTTGTTAATTACCGTTAAGTGGAACTAATGGTTGCTGTTGATTGTCGATACGCTACTGTTTGTTTTGTGTTCTTATTTGCCAGTAGAACTTTTTACTGGTCGACTAAAGTTATTAATTGTCGATATATGGTGCCACTGGCTACTTTATGTGTTAATAATTGTGAAAGGATGGCATTGTCGGCCAGAAATGACCGGAAGTTGCTCCATGAGCAGCTTATATTATTCAAGGGCTTCTCTCAACAATCCCTCTACCTGGTGGAGAAATGTATTCGAACCACGGTAAATGCATGGAACTTTTTTCAAATATTCACAGTAAATTCTTTTATTTAGTTATCAAGGAGCACACGACAGTTCCTGTTACTCCAATTCTTGTACTATTTGTCGAAATTGTGCTCGTAATTCTCACTGCTAATTTCGAGATTCGTTTCAAGTTTTTGTGAGAACCATTCAGTTTCTACTGACGCCATTGATCAAGTGGCCAAAACTCTTGCCTAGCCCTACTTTCCACAGTTTTTTTCCTTTCACACAGGCCTCAAATCGAGCGTCACACATCGGAAACAGATTCTTAACATACATGAAAAAAAAAATAAAAAAAATAAATACTAGAATGCTGTATTGACAAAATTCGAGGTTCGATTCACCTTTAGAATCGCACACAGGCTTATGTCGGTTATTAAAAATCAAGAAAATCTGCTGATTGTCTACTTTCAACGTTGTTTTGTTTTAATTTGGTGACTTACATGGCATAGACAAAACCACAGCTGTGTTTGGCTATATGTATGGAAAAAGAAACAAAAAATTCAAAATAACTCTTGTGTCAAATTTTAGGTTTCTGTCGACCTTTTAAAATGGCTCACAACCATATTTTGGGCTCGTTCGTTTTAATCTGGGCTTTAGGAGGGAAGGAATGAAAGCTAGCGCACTTGACACTAACTCCACCTGTCGGAATGAAAGAAATTGTTGGGGTTGCATGACACTGTAAGTGACGTATTATTTACTAGACGTTACGTCATACGTTATCATCTCACGGCAGTGATGACTTTACGTGAATTCCGGTTCCTGCACGCATTTATCAATGTTATAACAATTACGCTGCGAGATTATCGTGACGTCGTTCCATTGTTCTTGAATCATATGTAACCCAATGCTGTTTATTGTGGCATGTCAGAGATCGTGGGGTTTCTGCTTGGATTTTTCCAGGTAAATGTCCCTCTCTTTGTCGACAGTGGATCAGATAACGCGGTTTGTGTTTCACTACCTTAATTAAAAACAACAATAACGATATCAGCAAAAAACTACTTCCGATAATTCAACCTAGAGTCTTGTACAAATAATTTCCACTGGTGACCTTAGGCCTATCACTCGCTCTTATTTCAAAACATTTGCTGAATTCTACCTTAACCAAGTCATGGAAAAGGGCAAATGTTAAGAATACATCAGGCATGAGTCTACGCATCTCCAAAGCTTTCAAATTAACCCTATCGTTACTGGTGTCCTCGAATAAGGACATAAAGTGTTCGGCCAATAACTTAAGAGGGAGTGCAACCCCTTTGGTTATCTCAATTCTGACTACTAGATGGTGCTAGGGTCTACAACGTATTTCAGTTACGATCTTATTTCCACTTTTTCTCAGTTATTTTCCAACGGAATAGTGTCATTCTTGTTTCTAATGAAAGAGAATCGTCTTGTCTAGCGAAGTGTGGAGGCAAAATTATCGAAAATATATTTTTGTACTTTGGAGCCATATATTAAGGTTAGCTGATTGAAAGATAAAATAAAAACTGTAAACGTGATTTCCCTCCGATATCTAGGAATTAAATCCTTTTCCTCATTAAAAAAGTGTTACTGATTTAAAATAAAACAACAAAATACCATAATATGCAGGTGTTGTTTGAAAAAATCGTACCTACTCTAATCGGATTCGAACGCAGAACGGGTGTTACATGTGACGAGGCATGTTGACAAAGAAGGCCAGAGTGCCAACGCTCGTCAGATCCGTGCGTTCGGAAATCTGAGCAAAATGACGTTTCACACGCGATCGATGTAAAACTTAGTATTGCAGTTACACGTCGTTGTGCTTTCAAATATTGACTTAGATTGCGCTCCATTGCTCCAGTACTTCACCCAAACCAAGATTAGTTGCCCAAACTACTATACATCAACAAATTATAAATCGACAAAAACATTTGTCTGGAATTTGTAACACAGGTAGTCTAGTGTAATCGGATTAGAACGAAAAAGTGAGTATGAGGCAGGATGCTCTACAAATCCAAAAATGGGAGAGTAGTCCTATACAGGGTGTTCGGAAATTGGTGTCAAATATTTTGAGGGTCCGCTGTGTGATCAAAGATAAGAAGAAAGAGTCCTATAAACATGGGTCCGGAAATGCACCAGTCTTTAGTTACAGCCCCCCCCCCCC
>JAHWFP010262373.1:0-20945 GCA_023313725.1 Lithobius niger
AGCCGCTGATAACCGGCGTACTGAGAACACAGCCGCCGGAACTCCTGTAAGTACCGTGCAGGTAGAGTGGAACCCTTCGGGAGGGACGCCAGAGCGAAAATGAAAATGCCACTTGGGACAAGCCAAGGGGCTACTGGCATCCCCCCAAGCCTCAAGACGCTGGGCACTTCAAAGGCTATCTCCTGACAGGACTGCCGGAGCCTATCGCGGAAATCACCCTTACCCACCCTGCGTCTACCGACTCGCAAGTCTGGCCCAGAAACCATGGACCAAGCAGGACTGGATTCCACAGCACGTAAACGCACAGCATACTGAATGGCCAGCTTTCGCCGACGAATGGCCAAAGGTGGCTCCGAGGCCTCAGCATAGAGGCTGACCACTGGAGAAGTTCGAAATGCCCCAGTCGCCACACGCAGGCCACTATGATGCACAGTGTCCAACATCTGGAGAGTCGAGGCACTAGCCGAACCATACACCATGCACGCATAATCAAGTTTGCTGCGGACAAGGGCTCTGTAGAGGCGCAACATGACAGCGCGATCGGCACCCCATGAAGTGCCCGACAGAACCCGCAAGATGTTAAGTGCCCGCAAAGACTTGTCTTTAAGTTGGCGCAAGTGTGGAAGCCAAGATAACCTGGAATCGAACACCAGACCCAGGAAACGTGCCTGTGGGACAACAGGAATCTGCGCCTGCCCCAAGTACAGGCAAGGATCTGGGTGCAGCGTTCATTGGCGGCAAAAGTGAATGCACACAGTCTTGTCCGGAGAAAACCGGAAACCATTACTGACCGCCCAGGTCTGGACTTTGTTAATCGCCAGCTGTAGCTGCCGCTCGCAGGTCTGCATGCGAGCTGCTCGAAAGCGCAGGCCGAAGTCATCGACAAACAATGACTGGGGAACAGCAGCTTGCTGAGCAATGGGGTTGATCCCAATAGCAAACAAGATGACACTAAGAACACCTCCTTGAGGTACACCATTCTCCAAGACAAATGGGCGGGAAAGAGCCGCCCCGACACGAACACGAAAAGAACGGCCTGAGGGGTAAGCGGAAAGCAACAGTGGCATCCGTCCCCTCAAGCCACAGTTATAGAGATTACGGAGAATCCCATAACGCCAGGTCGTATCATAAGCCTTCTCCAAGTCAAAGAAAACCTGAACCAGATGTTGACGCAGGCGAAAAGCCTCCCTCACATCCGATTCAAGGGCAACCAGATGATCGATGGTTGACCGAAAACGTCGAAAGCCACACTGGGACGCAGATAAGAATCCGCGTGATTCCAGCACCCAGACCAACCTCTCACTGACCATCCGTTCCATAAGTTTACAGACACAGCTAGTCAGAGCGATTGGGCGATAACTGGAAGGAGCAGTAGGGTCTTTGCCCGGTTTCACAATCGGGATGACCACTGCTGTCCTCCACGCTGCCGGAACAGAGCCTTCTGCCCACACACGGTTGAACATCTCCAGTGAACATCATCAGGCCCTGGGGCGGAGTCACGCGACTTGGACAAAGCGGAAACAAATTCCTGCCTGGTGAACGGTAAATTGTACTCCTCTAGCCCGTCGGAGCGAAAGTCTAGAGGGTGAGCCTCTTCACTACGCTTTATTCTGAGGAAACCAGGATCATAATGGTTATCACTCGAAACCTGCGCAAACGCAGACGCAAGACAGTCGGCGATATCCGGCACAGAAGAGATCACGGTATTCGCCACCTTCAGCTGTGAAACCGGGGAAGGCACGGTCTTCCCTGAGATCTGGCGCACCTTCCGCCACACCTGCTGAGAAGGCGTGGAGCGCGTGATCGACGAAACATAAAATGCCCACGAAGCACGTCTAGCCTCACGGATGACAAACCTGGCACGGGCACGACAGCGCTTAAAGGCTACAAAGTTGTCAGCAGTTGGGCTGACTGTAAACGCACGCAACGCTCGCCGGCGGGCCTGAATGGCCTGCCCGCAAGCAGGTGTCCACCACGGAACAGGAACCCGCCGCGGCTGAGTGGACGTACGCGGGATAGTAGCATGAGCAGCAGCAAGGACCACGTCAGCGAAATGAGTGGAAAGTTCATCCACATCAGAAAAGTCCTCAACCGCACGCTGAAATACAGCAGCCTCAGCAAAAGCTGACCATTCAGCACGTTTAAGCGCCCACCGGGCTGGCCTGGAAGCCACAGAACCCCCTTGTGTTGTGGACAATACAATGGGGAGGTGATCGCTTCCATGCAGATCGGCAGTGACACCCCAAGTGAAGTGAACTGGGATGGCCAGCGAGCAAAAGGCTAAGTCCACCGCTGACCAATTGCCCGTGGCCAGGTTACAGTGTGTCATGGCTCCATCGTTCAGGATGCAAACAGACCCCCTCTGCATCCACTCCTCAAGGATCCTCCCTTTGTTGTCTGTGTGAGGTCCCCCCACTGGACATGGTGGCTGTTAAAGTCGCCCAGCAACAGAAAAGGGGCAGGAAGCTGGCGGACCAGGTCCTCCAGGTCACCAACCCCAAAGACCTCATCCGGTGGCAAATAAAGCGAACAGACAGTAATATCCAAATGGAAAGAAACACGAACTGCTACCGCCTGAAGCCTAGTGTGCAGAGGCACACTGGCATGCGGCTGAGAGTGTTGAACCAGCACTGCAACACCACCAACACAATGAAGGAGTTTTACAAATAATGTAAGATAATAATAAGCAACGTATAACCATCCTTTTTCCAACAATGGGGTACAGTAAGTGATTTATTGGATAGTTTTTCATACTCGGAACAGAACATCCTCGCCCGATTCTGGCTCCTCGTACGTAAAACTATCCAATAAATCACTTACTATACCCCATTTTTGGAAAAAGGCTGGCTATAACTATTACTTATTTAACACACAAATCCTCTTCATACAGAATTTTTTTTTATCATCCTAACAAAAGCGTGTCTATAGGCTAAGTAAAAAAAATGTGTACAGTCTTCGTTTAAACAGACTCGCAATCAATGTTTTTGTAACAAAAATTAGCTTCACGTGGCCGTACTTCCCAATGCTACATGCTTGCTTGACCCACAAAAAAACTCGAACAGTGCTTCGTGAAAGGTTAAAAACTAGTTCTTCCTTCCACACAACACAAACCAGAGTTTTGTAATAAAAGTTTGCCTTCCCTGTGTGGCACGCTCTTTCGGTCATAAGATTATTTTCCCCGATAGAATAAATATTATTTTCATTGTAACACACACAGCTAGAAGTAGTTTGTTATATGGGGAAGCTTTCGTATCGTTACATTGAAAGGTGTTCTTCAGAGCGAAAAAACTTTCCATCGCTTTTGTATGTTTCTTGTCTTCATGCTGACCGAATTTATATTGGTTTAAACGGGACGGAAAGCAGTAAGACCTTAGCCTTTGATTTCAAAGGTCGTGGGTTCGACTCCCCGCTCCAGACTGACATATAAGTCCAAAAGGCAACGTAAATAGGTTTGCATCGGTACTTAGTTAAGAATTTATATTATTTAACAGACAAATCCTCTTCATGCAGTAAAATTCTTTTTTATTAGCCTAACACAACCGTGTGTACATGCTAAGTAAAACAAATTTGAACAGTGCTTCGTTTAAACAGACTCGCAACGCAAACAATATTTTTGAAACAAAAATTAGCTTCACATGGCCATAATTCCCAATGCTGCGTGCTTGCTTGACCCACGAAAAAACATGAACAGTGCTTCATGAAAGGTTAAAAACTAGTTCTTCCTTCAACACAACACAAACCAGAGTTTTGTACTAAAAATTAGCCTTCCCTGTGTGGCTCACTCTCTCGGCCATGAGATTATTTTCCCCGATAGAATAAATATGATTCTCATTGTAACACATGCAACGAGAAGTGAACTAAAACGTCGCGTGTCAGGCTAACAAAAAAACTAAAAACCAAAGTTCTGCTTTTAACTAAAGAAAAATATTAGCCTAACTTAGCGAAAATTCGTAAATCAATGTGCCAGTACTGTCCGGCATGCTCAGTCGGGTTCGCCTGCTTGCATGGCCTCAAACATACTTGGTTTGTTTTTCTGCTAGCTTTTGATAGTATTGCAGAATGAACGACTATGTCCGTACTTTTTCAGGATGTAAACAAAGGAGATATGCCGTAATTTGTTTTAAGCATTTACAGCAATGCAGCTCAAACGTAAATAGTCTTAATAGAGCACGTACATTTTTACTTATGAAATTTGTCCATTCCTGTGTTAGTGCTTCCTAAACTGTGAACTATCAAACCTTGCCTGCCATCACTCAGTTTCAAACTATTACTTGGGCCACCCTGCTTTGCGTTTTAGGTTAAGCAATAAACATTCACAATATGATTTGGAGATCATTTCAGTTAGAATGCTAACAATATTCGCAGACGAAACTCATCTTTATTTACATTTTATTTGTACAGGAAGGTATGACGGATGCACATTAACTTTAAAGCAAGCCAGGACCTACTTGTGTGGGCTGTAGTTGTTTTCCATCACTGACACTAAATGTAGAGATGTCAACTAGGCCTTTGCCTGCAACTCGCCATTTGCCTATTTTAGTGTGCCTACTTATCATGAAGTTGGTTTTGTGAAAATAATCCCAGTGAAACCACATTTTAACATTTTGAATCAGAAACACATTTTTACAAAGGCCTTCCAGTCTGTACCAATCTAGCTAAATACTAGCATCACAGTTACGCATTTTATAGCAATGGTAACTGAATTCCATTTCTTAAAGAATTAAATCTATAAATATCAGCTTAAACTTCTAACAGTATAAACCATTTAATTTAACTTAATGCATGGCGGTGACGTCACGCCAACACATCCCAATGCTAAAAGTGTAGCCGTTATATACGGTTAATCTGAAAACCCACACACGTGACCGTGGGTTAATTTTGATAACCCACACTTTTTCGATAACCCACACTTTTTTTTGATAATTTAACACTTTTTCCGCGCTCCACACAACCACTGTTCTACCACGTGACATACTTTGCAAAACTACCGTACACAAAATAAATTCAACCAACATAAATAAGCACATTTGCAACCTGCGACATTTATCGTACTAACACGAAAAAAAAAAACCTCGCGTAGGCTACTATGGTAGGACCCCACCCGTGCAGGAATGGTCCAATCCTCCAACCTTTCGCTCCGACAGTACTAAAACTAGGCTACCGACACTTGTAAACACACCTAAATACACCTGAAAACATACGATACTCAAGCGAACAGCACATTTATAACCTGGCGACATTTTACGCACTAACACGAAAAAAAAAACCTGCTACCCCCTCCCCACCCCCACCCACGAATGAATAGTCCAAGCCGAACCCCCCGACAACCTTTCGTTCCGACGGTACGAAAACTAGCCTACTGACACCTTCTAAACACACTTAAAAACCTACGAGACTCAAGCGAATAGCGCATTTTATACGCTATATCTTATTTAAACTAATAAAGTAGAAAAAATACGGTTTTACCTTAAACACAAATGTCGGTGACTGGGACTGGATATAGGGACGTCCTCGCGTACGTGAGACTTTCGCAGACAGGAAGTTTAAACCGGAAGTTTGAGTTCAAGAATTTACGTCATAATTCACAAATAAAATTTTCAAATAATTTTTTTTTAATCTCAAATAACTAGACATGTTGGCTCGACGTCACACCTTAGCATTAAAACACATATCCGTGAATTACACCGGGTTATCCCGAAATATTTGCTCGTCTGCTCGAAACGGAACAGTCCAAAGATCTAGGGGTAGCAAAATTGAACTCGCGCTAGCGCTCTCGTGCGATTTTGCAACCCCTCGATCTTAGGACTGTTCCGTTTCTTGCAGACGAGCAATTATTTCGGGATAACCCGGTCTACTTCACGGATATCTATTACTTAATTTAATCAGCTCATTTATCGTCTTGTCCTAGGACTTTAACGATACTTACTGGAAAAAAAAAACAGACAGTAAATATACTCTAAGAAAAACAGAATTAACAGGTAAGACTTTAGGTATAAACAACTATAGAGAGGAGAAATAGAACAAATCTCCTCGTAACACAAATGTATATTACACTGTATTATATTACACTGAAAACCTATACCTTATTTCGTCATTGTCTCGTTAGCAAATTACGCTTTCATTCCCGATAACCGATTCCACAGATGGAAAATATTGTCGTGCTATTTTTGCCGCTTTTATAATAGGTAGAATGCATTACCTGAGATACTGGGTAAGCCCTACCGAGTATAAGACTGTTAAATAATAGTGATGCATTCTCTATTAGTCCTCATGTAGGATTACTTAAGTTTATCACGGGGCCAGTTTGCACAGACGTTGGGTTCTATCTTTCAAAACACATATTCATGCTGGCATCTTCTCATTACAGCTGTCACTTTCTCGACGTTAAGTCGGTTCTTACTATGACTTCCTACAGAGTACAAGAATTTTAAATGAACTATTGTACTAAACTGGAAAAAATTTTGTCTTCACTTTGTTTTTACTTTTAAATTTCGTAGTCGTATCACTAGATAATAAAAATAAAGCGGGTAGCTAACTTCCTGATTCATTGTCAGTGACTCGAGAACGTAACTGGTTTGTTTAGGCGCCATTTCTGAGAACATACCAGATTATTAAAGTAAAAACCAAGCAGTGCTAAAAGATAAAAACACAAACAGCGTTTCGGAAATTTTCAATTTTCATCATTAGGTATGCATAAAATTAAAGCATGGCAAATGCCACTAAGTCATCCTATGTAAAAGCATCATCACAATAAAAATAAAAATAAAATAAAAGCGTATAACACCTTCAAATTAAAAGGATAAAAACCACCAATTTCCCCTCTCAGAAGAGGCAGAAATGGTGGCCGAAATGCACCACCCAACCTTCGTCTTGGGAATTCAAGTCGAATGGCAAGGTGTATGGAAATTGGGTCACGTGTTTCAGGTTTGATCATCCATTCGTTGGCGCTATGGGGGTTGCACACTGTGCCTGGAAAAAGTGTCAAGCTTAAGTGTTTTAATTACAGGAAAATATTCTTTTAGATATTTATTATCTGGCACTAAGTGGTTATGAACAGGTGGTTTATGCGTGTGGATGACAAGCGTTTCAAGATTAATACGTGCTCTAGTTTGTTTTTCTTGAAACAAGATTTGAACCTTGTCCAAGGCGGGGGCCTTGGACAAGGTTCAAATCTTGTTTCAAGAAAAACAGTTGCGTGTTTGTCAGGTGACTTGCCTGTTGCTAGGCAGTGTAGTACTAATGAATTTGATTCGACTTTTAATTTGAAGTTTGATTTATGGGATATGCCATGCGTTCTTTAAGTTTTTAAAAGGATTTTCCTACATATGTAGCAGTACAGGTTGGTTCCGTACAGGGGATTCTATAAAAGTATTACGTGTGGAAAGCATGTCGTCTGCTTTGTTATTGTTATTATTTGCATGGTTTGCATTATTTGCTGCTTAATTTTATAAGGCTGTTTGAAACAAGTCGGATGTGGCTGATGCTAAGTGTTTTCTTAAGAACTTCAGAGATGTCTTTGAAATAAGGCAGAGCAATGAAATTTGCAGGGGGGAGGGGGGTGTTTTGGGGTCAAAGCTTTTGAAATTAATTTGTTGACGTACTCGAGTGGGAACCCATTTTCAACCTATTTTTGCAAGATGTAATGGAATTCATGCTGCAATAATTCAGCATTACTAGTGTGTGAGATAACGCATTTAACTTCATTGATTACAACATTACTTTTCTAGTGGGCATCAACATAGGAGTTGTAATGCAGGGGGCGAGTCGACTGCATACTTTTTCTGAAGTGTGTAAATTCGATTAAGCTATTATGGTTAATGATGACATTTACATCTAAAAATGGGATAGCATTATTTTTAGCGGACTCCATAGTGTAAGTGAGTGATTTAGTGATGCTGTTGAGAAAATCGAGGATTAATAACTTAAGTTGTGTAGGTAGAAGTGCTATAATATCGTCGATGTATTGCTTGTAATATTTTATTTGTGGGAATTTTTCGACAAGTTTATTGTCGACTGCATTCAGGGCTATGTCACAGAAGAAAGTTGAAAGTGGGCTTCCCATCGGTACGCCATTGATTTGTTGGTTATATTTGCCTCCATACTTTCAACTTTTAACTTTACTTTAATAATCTGTTACCGTGCTTTTTTACTCCATAACATACCAGATGGCATCTGGCATTCCATAAAACATTATTCCATATTCACTTTTGTGGTTAAAAGCTGAAAACAGGCCACCAGTGACTCATTTTATTAAAATTTGTAAAGCTGACGCTGACCGTAACATTTCCTACAGTAGCTGAGTCTTCATTTTCCAGGTGTGTTCTACTGTATTATAGCGGCGTGTGTGAAAAATTAATATGCTAACAATTCCTAAACAATCTCGAGTCTTTAATCTGATATAAGATAACCTTGAATGAATAATACGTTGGTAAAACGATTTTTTTAGAATGGCCCCCCCCCCCAAATCCCGATAGTTTTACCAGCCACGATAGCCATGATGGCAGAGATAAGCTGCAACGAAGGTCTAGAATCTTTGTTCACGCCATTCTCACCATACCAATACCAACGCACTGTATTTGATACAATGTCTTTTCCCAGGGGAAAAAATAACAGATCGATCATGGTGTCATTCCAATATTTCTTAATTTTTTCATAACGTGAGAGATGAAGGGTAGGTAGGAGACTTGGGTAATCAAATTTATCCCAGAAACCAACGTTTTCTTGGCAGCTTACCAAGATGTGGTAACTCAAAACCTGTTTAGTTACCTTTTAATCGATTAGCATTCCCATATATATTCTCATATAGCATTCTCATATATTTCCAGATGAAGTTAATGTAATTTGTTTAGTCTAAAGCACACCGGTCTATTCCGATAATTTTTGCATATTTGCGGGTAATGCTCTTGTGACGTCAGACTTAATGGAGGAGCGCCACTGACGTCATGTATTTCTGTGATCTAGGGATCCAACATGGCCGCCGTTTTCAATGTGATGAATCGGCAGAATTCTGAACTAACAAACTAATGAATATTAATTATAAAACGTAAGTCGGACCACTCTGAACGTAAAAATTGTGTTCGTGTGTATTAAGCTACCGAATTCCAATCGACAATATGACTGAAAATTAGCACTGGACGAACAGCGCTAGCTCAAAATGGTAACCATGGTAACGTGAAAGTACGGCTTCTATGCACGACCCCGGGGTAATGGGAAAAAATATTCCAGGAAAAAATGCCCCGGGAAAAAATATCCCCAGAAAAACTATCCCCGGAAAAAATATCCCTTGGAAAAAAAACACAAGGAAAAAACCACTTTACTCTTAGCTTACTTTATTTTAGTACCCACCATACACATAAAATGTTCACGATACAACTTTTGCTGATCAACAACGCACAAATATTAATTTTAATCACTGTGAGGATGAAAAGGTTACGCTGGGCCAAGAAGAACATGGTAAAATCCTTTCATGCCCAAATTAATTCTGGTTATGATAGTTAGTTAGAATACGAGCTAATGTATGCTAAATCTAAACACAGGCGAGTGTTTTGCCATCAAGTAATAGACGGGGACCAACGCTTGGACGGAGCATGGACATACATATTCAATTCTAATGGTCTTTTTTTTACAAGCAAAATTGCGCAAACAATGGATGTACGCATGATAAATCAGGCCGTACTAATGACAATAAAAAGGAAGCGAAAAAAGTCAACAAATTAACTGAGCAAAAAAGACTTCACCATTTAGAAAAAGAACTCTTAATCTTATTGAACTCACAGCTGATACTTAAACTGGAATGGCAACATTTTTGTTTTATAGTAAGTGATTGTAAAGGATTTTTAATTTGTCTACCAAAAAAAAATTAGTAGGCTGAAAGTGAATGGTGTTTTTTTTTATGGGGATTTTTTTTGGGATATTATTTTCGGGGGATATTTTTTCCAGGGATATTTTGTCTGTGGATATTTTTTCCGGGATTCGACTCTGGCGGCTGATAACAACGTGAACCGTCTCAATTGTTCTTCTTTGGTCTCAACATCTGTGCCAGCTATCTTTCGATGCTTACGGTTGTTTATTATTTACGAGGACAAGTCAGTTCAAGCTGTAAGCCTACAGGTTTATCGGCAGTTGTTATACACCAACAACCGTTTTGGTACCAGTCCAATGACAGACAACCATCACCAACCGGAATTTTGAGCACGTAACTGCCCGGTATTTTAGCTACAAAATGTTTGGTTATTTCAGCGACTTGTTCGATCAACGCATAGCTGCACTGCATTATGTTCTTTATTATTTGGCTTCGTAATAAAGTTGTTAATTCGTAATCATATAACTGCTATCTTGTTTGCGTTGTTTGCATAAGTGCAAGCGCTGCGAAGCCAAACGATTATTATTGTTTAATCTCATTAAAACTTCAACACACGATATTACTACATACACAATTTTTTTTCCAGGCCTTTAAACGTAGTGTATGCCAGGGCTTAAAGTGGCACTATCACCGATTGAAATGCGAACGAAAATACCGTGGCGCCATCTAGCGGCAATGATATTATTAATCTTTATAGCTTGCTCCCAGCTGCACGAGGACGAACCAAATTTTCCGCTCAATAATTAAGGCTACTGTGGCTTGTTTCTTTCGTTAAAGGAAATACCGTTGTGCAATGTGCATTCCTTCACTTGGTGCAAGCAAGAGCTAGGTGGTACTACATAGCGCTAGATGTTGTCAGATTTCGTCTGCTTTTCAATCGGTGATAGTGCGTCTTTAACATTAATATTTGTCACCTTTTTAACAGAAACCATTAAAGATGTATTTTTCCGTTTTACACTCTCCCCTTTACCGAGAGAGACGGAGGTTGCAAATTGGTTTGCAAATTGGTTGCAAATTAGTCTGACAGCTAGATTATTTTTTGCCTTACTCCCCGTTCGTTTAGTGTGTGACGTTACAAAGTTACTGGCTCCCCAAAGTCCAAAAGTTCCTCTGTTTGGTTATACCCCGCCACCCGACAAGACCATTCATTAGTATTTTACCTCTTTCTATTAACTTTTTTCAGTTCTGCCTGTCCGCCAACTAACCTTCAACCTCCAAGTTGATATTTGCAATTGACAACGTCGTTCAGTGTCGTAAATCAATATTTTCTCTGGGAAGGGTTAAATTTTACGTCTCCCCCCCCCCACGGGCCCTGCGGAAAAACGTATGACCACTTCTTTTTGCTGTACAATTATTTTTCTTGCTGTATGTAATCTATGGCTTCATAAAAAGTTATGAAAATAGCGAAAAAATAGCTATTTCAAGGATTTGTACGGCCCCACGGATCGTCCCCCCCCCCCCCCCCCTCTCCCCCATTCTTTATGCCAATAGAGAAGTTCAGGGAGGTTGATTGTTTTTAGGGAGCACGAACTCGGCGCGAATACCAAACTGGGTTATCTGCACGACGATGAGAGGACTTTTTTGATAGATGTGACAGTAATACAGAAAAAAATAAAAGCTGTGATTGTTGAGGTCACCTGTTGATTAAACAATCGTTCGGCTGGCATTTTAATTATCCGTATTATTAGTTTTGTTGGCTAAAGCTTGCTGGGAAACACGTGTTTCTTAATCCACTGTTTGAGAAACGACGGAAATATCTTAAGGGCCCCACAAAACAATACCGTTTAGCATCATGGTAGGTAGACTTAATACATTGCGCAACGCAACTCAATGAATTCGTAAAACTCTCACGCACATGCGCACAAGAGTACGCATAAAATATCAACTCCCAGTTACGTCATTTGGTGGGGGAAAAAAATAGCTTGGGAATGACCAACCTTTACTAATACCATTGTTCCACTCGACCTTGGTCTAAAGTCATCAAATAGTCAAAATGGAAACATCAGGAGGCGCAGATCTCTGTTAACTAGGCTTTACACACCTAATTTGGCGCGGAGAAAGAAACTGATACAACTTGCAATGAAATATCAATTTAACTGTCTTTTTTAATTGCCTTTTAATACAGTGTCTGACCAAATTCCGATTAATAAGGCTCGGGGATGTCGTCTGAGCAAGTAGAATACTGGGCGAAAAAAAAAACGCTCGTCTTATAACGAGAATGTTAGGAGAAACAACAAACTTGCTGCATGCCGCATAGTTCATTGTATAGGTTATTATCCGCTTTCCAAGTACTGAGATTAACAATGTCGAGGGCCCGCAGGTAATAAGCGGGTAATAAGCTATTTATCACCCAGTCGCGAGTAATAACCTATTTATCACCCAGTCGCATTCACCGTCATTGTTATTGCAACATCGTCTTTGTTCGCTGGAGGAGAAAATCGGCATAAGGATTAGTTTTTTTTTGCAAATATTGTTTCACGCACATTCGCATTGTCAAGCTTTCTGAGCAAGAGAACGTCAGCACGATCCGTTCTTTGTCGTGTTCTTTTGTCCTTTGTCAATCTCAGCACTACAGGCCTGGAATGACGGTATGAAGCTTGTTGCATTGTTACAAATGCTTGTATAGTACTGAGATCGTCTAAACTTAGTGATAAGTTAAAATTTGCTGCCTTCCTAATATAAAGAGCTATCGAGGAAGTTTAAATTTTGACATTATGACGACCGCTTTTTCTTTCCTCCTTACTGAGAATGCATTTGCGGTATTGATTCTGCGTGCAATACGGGAAATCGTAGGTGGGTTTGATGACTACAGTTTCAGCTTTAATTAATACCTCTCTCTATAGTATATTGACACATTAAACATTTTCAAAACAAATTATGACCACTTTAGAATCTGCTTGAAAATTGTCGTGGTCATCGTGGTTGAGTGGTGGCAGAGCTCAGCTTAGTTTCCTAGTGAAACCAATCTGTTTAGTAAATGGGAAGATGACAATAGTTCCAATTGGCGACAGAAATGAGCTTTACACATTTGTTTGAAATAAAACATAACATTTAATAAAGTACGAAATAAAATCGAGACTAACTGACAGAGTAGTATTGACCAAATCAGATTTCCAAATTAACTGAAGAGGTTTGTTGTCAACAACATAAAACAAAATTAAAAACGACCTATTGACCGTGGCCATGATAAATTTTTTTTAAACGAGAAGAAGAAAGAAACCTTTCGAGGAACGAGATGTGGAAAAAAGCAGTGGGTGAGAGTTAACTGTTTTTTTTTCTCTCTTGTTGTTGTGTATAGGCTGTAGATTTGATTTGCCTTGGCTTGAATTTCACTAGGCAGGGTTCCTCAATAAAAAGAGTTTGTAACGTTTTTCCTTTCGGTTTTTCCACAGTTTTTCTCCCTGCATGCGTGGAGAAGATAATGTATTGATATTTGTGTTTGATTTTTTTTTCAATTTTTGTAATTTTAATTATAGTCAAACTTATATAGTCATAGTGACGTCAGATTGAAATTAAATATTGAGCTCCACCTGATAACACAATATGAGAAGTAAAGCTGACTCATTACTCTTATCCTTCTGACAATATTTGCCGACAGACACTGCTCCCAAGAAAGCGGGGATCGGATAACAAACATTTATTAAAGTATGGGAAATCAAAGTATGCCCGGAGTCGAGCATGGCTTAGTGTGAGGGCTGGCCCCAACCAAGGGCTGAGTCGTGATAAATTATTACTTCTTAAATCAGTGTAGAAAATGTAAACGAATCAATTTCAATAGGACGCTTTGTCACACTGTAAACTAGGCCCACATTTTGAGGAACTTCTGACCGCTACTAGCTTCCAGAAATTGCAGGAAAACGTGTTAACAACGTTAATTTGGATCGTTCCAAGAAACCCGGAAGCCACTAAGTGGGTAGACATTTACTTTCACCCAGCAGCGAATATTTCCGTAATGCAGCCTCCTACTAAAAAACACTAACATCATACAATTCCTGAGAAGAAATTGTATGTTCAAAGCTTACAACGACCAAGTGTACCAGTCACCAAGCATTGTGATCTCCGGGCGATATTGTCTTCATTTGCATCATCGGACCAATGGACTACCCCCTGGACATTTCCACTACGTGACTAAAGACTATCATGACAAGTGAGTGGTGCGTTTCGGAAAGAAGCATTTTAATCTCAGTAACACAAACATTACATCGATCACGTTTGTCAGCTAGATGAATTTGTCCCATTTGTCAGTATCTCTACTTCTAATTCATTAAACCTATTGTGCAACCCGTACAGTTAACAAATAGTTGCAGAAAAATACGGCAACTTTCGTTATTTTTCCCCCAAAAAAAGGCATTTTCCAAAACCGTACTAAACGTGTAAAAGGAATGATTACTTCATTTTTATAGTTCTTTAAAATCTTATGCTATTTTTTTTTTAGCATGGTGGTAAAAAACGAGTTTAATAGGTCAAGGTTTATAGCGTGCGACACCTAACTTTTTCTTTCTCTAAAAAAGAAAATCTTTGACCTCACATTTTTGGTCAAAATTACGGCCCTCGAAATCAGGTCGTGTGGCTGCGTACTGCTGGTGCTGCTGATTTTTAAGTTGATCAGAACAGTAACCTCATACACTCGTGAAGAAGGTCGAAAAAGCAAAATGCGATATTTTTTTAGCTAGCTTAAAGTTAGGCCAGTGTCTTTTCTTCAGCAAACCAAGACAAACATACACATTAGGTAAAAAGAGGGGAGTAGGCTAGCATTTCTTTCAGCAGACTAAGAACAAACACGCAAAACTTAAAAAAAAAGATTTGCATGTTCTTTCACGTGAGGTAGATGGACTGTGGTAATAATGTTTTGAACATGAACGAAAAAGTAGTGGAACAATGAACGCGGTGTAGGATACAAGTGGCGATCACCTGGGCCAGAGAGAGGGATCCGTTACTTCTCAACCGCTTTCCTCTTCTCCGCACTCTTGTAACAACGGAACAGTGTAGGATCTCAACCATGGTTTTCGGTTTGGGCGCTGAGATATCTCAGCACTCGGTGCTGGGATATCTCAGCACTGCTTTCCTTTTTTGTTTTACATCTGTCACAAATACGGCATAAACGCCAACAACACGAATCGCCTTTCGTAATTTTATCAATGATGATTAAAAACAGATCAAATACATCCAACAACCAAAATAAAAAGCAGAGTACGAAGCTTTCGTATTCAAGAATTATTAAAAATCAGAAATGCGCTGCAACCTAAAAAAAAAAGACTACGAAACATAAGACAGTTGTAGGAAATGCAATGTGGCATCATGAATGTTTGCTTTAATTGTTCATTGTCAAATTCGCTGCATTTATCTTGTTTTGTTAGTGGTTTGGTTACCGAAAACATCAGATGCTGCCACCATCATATCTTCACTAGAACGTTTGTACGCCGCTTAACTATCGTTAGCACGAGTTCAAATGCAACAATAAGTCAACGCGTGGTAACAATGACGGGTCGTGCGGAGAAGGCGAAAGCGGTTGAGAAATAGGAACGGGTAAGATCCTATACTTCTGCTGCAAGCAGAGCAGGGAAGCATGACGGGTTGGTCATTGTTAAAAAAACACTCAAGCTCGACGCATAAAACTGTTAAAACACTGGTACCTAATATTTCGAAGCATTTCATTAGTTGGCTCCATTTTCAAATGTTAAAAATGAAATAAAAATACCCAACAACCAGACTACCCCCCCCCCATCATGCTTAATCGTTTCTGCGCAACCCATGCAACCTTTACAACCCCCCTGCACAAAATAAAGAAAGTTAAGAAGAAATCCTTCCCTTTGTTCCCTCATTGATTGTTTTCTTTTTTCCCTAACATGTTTTTCGTTAGTGTTGTTTTTTTTATCTGTTTTGGCTTTCCCTTCTTCCCCCCCCCCCCCTTTGAACTTTCCATTTTGCCTTCAAACCTCTGCAGCACTTACTACCTTCCTCCCCTCAGAATTATTAACCTTCCTTTACTCCCAGAATTCACTGCTGCATTTTCTTCAACATGGCGACCTGGTAGACTGGTTGTTGGATATGTGAGTTTGTTTTTATTTTTAACCTATGAAACTAGTGCTAACCATTGAAATGCTCCGAAATATTAGGTACCAGTGTTTTCACCGTTTTATACGTCGAGATTGAGTTTCTATTTTTAACAATACATAACGCATTTTTTAACCATTCATACTGGTTGTCTATGCAGGTGTAAGGTAAGTCTGGGCAGGGAAATCCAAATGTTAACGGGTAGGAACAACGCGGCAGCGAACAGTGTGACGCCAAATGGGTGAAAGTAAGGCTTTCTGTTACAGAACTTGATATGCCACTTTTGAGAGAAGACGTAACCTACAATTTTTTGCGAATATGATCAGAATCAGTCTTTACTGCCCCTATAAACTACTTACAACTACTCACCATCATTCTTCACCTCTGGGACTCTTTCTCCTCTTCGTGTGGCACTCTCGCCACGATTCATGGCCTGAACTTGTCTTCTTTTGGTTTGATTTTTGGAATGAAGCGAGGCAGAAGCCCGAGCACAATTACAATATTTGTAATCGGATCACGCAACAACCTATGCATCAATTTAAACCAGATTTTACATATTGATTGCGGTACACCCAGAGGTGGTTTGTAAAAAAAATTCTAAATAGGACAGCTCGTTGAGGAATAATAAAGGTGACAAAATGTACCATTAGATTAACGAATTCATCAATGGATTAACGAAAATGCCATTAGATAAACGAGATCATCATTGGATTAATGAGATACCGCCATACGATTGACGAGATCGCCAATAGATTAACAAGATTGCCAAACGTTTTCCTTATTCCCCGCTGCGATTCAGTGTGCCGTTCAGTAGCATGACCGGAACAAGTTTTCAAGTCCCTTCAAGTCAACACAAATACATATGCCATAAAGTGAGAATCAAACAAACAAATATGTATTGTTTTGAACTTAATTTGTGTTTGTTTGTTTGTCTGTCTGTCTGTTTGTCTGTTTCTCTCTCTGTGTTTGTTTGTTGTTTGTCTATCGCTTTGTCTCTCATCATCAAACCAAAATCCAAAGTGGTTATCCACCAACACACTAAAATTGCTTAGGAAACGAAACAAACTCTGGACCAAATTTCGCACAACAAAATGCAATTATTACAGACACGCGCACGAAAATGTTTCTTGCGAAGTAAAACTTAAAATAAAGTTAGACAAATTAAACTATGAAAAAAATTGGCCTCCTCCTCCAAAGACAACAATAAAGCTTTTTTCCAGCACGTTAAGAGTTGTCAAAAAAATAAAGCTAGTATCGGCCCACTCCTCGATCATGAAAACAACTTAATTTCCGATCATAAATCTATCGCAAATTTACTAGGCCAAACTTTCCAAAAAAAAAAAAAAAAATTTGTTATGCTGTTTGCATACCGCCACTTGTCTTTACAAAACAAAACCTTACCTCGGCTTTTTCTCGCCTCAAAGCTAACAAAGCAATCGGGCCAGACGATATCCCGTCTTCTTTTTTGATTTAATATGAAGAGTGCTTAATCCCAACTCTGGTAACCCTCTTCAATAAATTTCTTCAAGAGGGCTTTGTTCCAAAGCAATGGAAGCATGCAACTATAACTCCTATTTTCAAAAAAGGTTCAGAAAATTATCGCCCGATTAGTGTTACATCCCAATTAGGACAAATTTTTGAAAACATACTGTATCAACACATTTTCGAATTTGTTCAGTCTCAGGGACTACTTAACCCAAACCAGCACGGCTTTCGCCATGGATTCTAGACAGTTTCCAACCTGTTATCTTTTTTACGCCGATGTCTGGACAAACCTTGATTCTTGTACACCTGTGGACATCTCTTATATGGATATTATCAAAGCTTTTGACCAGGTCCCACATGACCTCTTGATCCATAAATTGCAGTTTTTTTGGTATTAAAGGGCCCATCCTTAAATGGATTAACGATTGGATCACAAACCGAACACAAGCTGTGGTTATCTCAAGTCACCACTCAAGTCCAGAACCAGTTAAAAGTGGCACTATACAAGGTTCAGTCCTGGGGCCACTATTGTTTTTACTTTATTTTGATGACTTTGGTTTAGATACTCAAAGCGAAATAAATAAATTTGCAGATGATTCCAAGATTAAAACCAAAATATCCACATGGTCAGATCACATAGTCTTCCAACAAGATTTAAATTCGTTGTATGCATGGTCACAACTATGGTGCCTTCAAATTCACCCTCAAAAGTAAAAAATTATGCATATTGAACTTAAAAATCCACAGTTAAACTACTACTGGGGAAGACCTGGGTATAAGCGTTAATACAAATCTTAATTTTTCAAACCATATCTCTTCTATTATACATAAGGCAAATTCCTTTTCAACTCTGATAAGCCATACTTTAAAATCCAGAGAGGCAGTAATTTCCTTTAGGCTATTCCTGACCATAATTAGGCCAACGATTGAGTATGCGGTAGACTTTTGGTGTCCTTTTTTGAAGAAGGATCTTGTTGCCATCGAAAGGGTGGAGCGCCACTTTACAAAGAAAGTTCGTGGTCAGGGTCACAAACCATATGAGCAAAGACTGCGTTCCCTTACAACACATTCCATCTGGTGGAGATACCGTAGAGGTGGTATTATCACTTTATATAAAATTCTAAGACAAAACTACGGAGGTGCCCCCCTGTGGGCTGGGGGTAGAATAAGCCCACCGTACCCCTGCGTGTCGTAGAAGGCGACTAAAAGGGAACCCAAGATCACGGTCTGCTAGTGTGCCAAGGGTCTGCATGGCGGAGGGATTTTTGGTCCGTCTTTAACACTAGCAACCTCAACACTACGGTGTGCAAGTGCGCCTACGGTGTGTATGGCGGGCAGGTTTAACACCCGTCGCAAGCACTAGTCATAAAGAGGTGAAGGGACATCCAGACAAACCGGGCCCGGGGTGGCTGCTTAGAGGATGTTTGGCGGTTTGAATCCCCTTTTGGGTTTGATTCCGATTTGCCCATTCTGGCCACTGGGCTTTTCATCCTCATCCCCCAGCATGTTGGCCGTGTGCTGCAACCTAGTAATCCGTGGAGGAGGAGATCCTGGCTTTCGGGCTTTGGCTCCTTATTCCGGAGGACGGGTGGCCTGGGCGAGCCGGCCTAAGGTCAATCGGCTATGACCTTTCGGGTCCTGTCGATGTGGGGAGGCGGCTTGTGCTGTATCCATCTGCATCACACACCCGAACTGTTTGGGTTATCGAGGGAGTAGGTGTGTACGGCTTCCTTGGTGGCCTCGCCTCTCGGCATGCTTAGGCTGCCACCTCACCGAGATAGACGGCGGTGTTAGCTTCCTGGTGCAGGGCCCTGGATATGCGGCTTCCGGCCCTGCATCACCCGAGTGCCGCGCGGGGCTTTCTTTTCTGGGGAGCGCACCGCCGCGACTTCTTTTTTGCTCTCTATGGCAACTTCTTCCCTCCCCTCCCCCACAAAATCTTCTTCCCCCCAAAATTCTTCCCCTCCTCGCCGCACTAGCAAGCGCCAGAGGAGGGAACCTGAGATGGTTGGGCCTAGGGCCCAGTTACCAGACGTTCGTAAGAGTCGGGACCAAGTTCCGAAGTTCGTGGTGGTGACAGGTGAGGGCCGAGATGTTACACAACTCGGTCCTTTCGCTGTCCACAAAGGGCTAAAGGGGATCTGTGGTTCAGATCCGAAGAGTGTCTCTCGGCTCCGTGCTGGGGGATACCTTGTGGAGGTTGCGGACGATGCTCAGGCAAAGAGGCTTTTGAAGGCGAGTGCACTGGGGTTATACCCGGTGCGTGTGGAGCCGCATCGTACCTTAAATAGCAGTAAGGGGGTCGTGACATGCTTTGATTTGAGGGGTCTCAGTGATGATGTCATCCTGGCCGAATTCAAGACACAAGGCATTACGGCCGTTAGGCGTTTGACGCGGAAAGGCGAGAATGGTGCCCAGCCAACTGACACCTTTTTCCTGACCTTTGATTTGCCGGTTGCACCGCAGCACATTACTGCCGGTTACCTGCGGTTGAAGGTCAGATGTTATGTCCCGAACCTAATGCGGTGTTACCGCTGTCAACGCTTTGGTCATACCAGCGGTTCGTGTAAGGCTAAGCCAACCTGTGTTAGCTGTGCTCAGGCAGCCCATGAGGGCACTGATTGTGCTGCCCCGGCGCGCTGCGTCAACTGCAGTGGTCAGCACCAGGCCTCTTCACGGGACTGCCCTGTTTATGTTGAGGAACGTCGTGTTCAGGAATTGAAGGTTAAGGACGGGCTTTCCTACTCAGAGGCCCGGAAGAGAGCCAAACTATCGGCGCCGACGCTAAAACGTTCTTTTGCCCAGGTGTGCAGTGCGTCATTGCCTGGCCCAGTTAGTGAGTCTGCTGATTTGGCGGATTTGCGTGCTGAGCTCAGGTCTTTGACGAGGACGGTGGGCATGCTTGTTACTTTGTTGACCCAGCAACATCCATCTTTGCAGGGTCTTTTGGGTCCTTCAGACCCGGTTGCTGCCGTGCCGTCGACTTCTGCCCAGCCTGCAAATGCTTCTGCTTCTGCTCCTGTTCCTGTTCCTGATGCTGTAACTATTCCCAGGCAGGTGAAGGCTTCGGCTAAGCCTCCGCCTGCCCGGAGTGCGCCACAGAAGCCATCGAAGAAGGCTTCTGCTGGTAAAGCCTCAACTCCGCCTGTGAAGACGTCTCCACCGGGAGAGCCGGTGAAACGGTCGTTGAATGGCCAGCTTGCTGAGGGGTCCATTGCGTCCCCTCAACATTGTGATACTACTCTGCCCATGGAGCAGAAAGAGATTTCCTGTTCTAATTCTCCGGAACTTTTTCCTCCTTCCGAAGATAACTTTGTTCTGCACCTCACTCCATCTTTTGATTCGGGTGAGGATACCGATGTTTTCGGATCGCCCAGAGGAAGAGTTGTGGAGGATGGTGTTGTCTTAAGCCCGCCCTAATGCCTGCGCATACCATCGTTCAGTGGAACTGTCAAAGTTATCGGACCCATGCAGAAGAGCTGCGGCTGCTTTTGTCGCATTGGCGACCTCTGTGCTGCTGCCTTCAGGAAACTTGCTTTAAGGC
>JAHWFP010262373.1:29603-41838 GCA_023313725.1 Lithobius niger
GAGCCATGACACACTGTAACTTGGCAACGGGCAATTGGTCGGCGGTGGACTTAGCCTTTTGCTCGCTGGCCATCCCAGTTCACTTCACTTGGGCTGTCACTGCCGATCTGCATGGAAGCGATCATCTCCCCATTGTGTTGTCCACAACACAAGGGGGTTCTGTGGCTTCCAGGCCAGCCCGGTGGGAGCTTAAGCGTGCTGAATGGTCAGCCTTTGCTGAGGCTGCTGTGTTTCAGCGTGCGGTTGAGGACTTTTCTGATGTGGATGAACTTTCCACTCACTTCACTGATGTGGTCCTTGCTGCTGCTCATGCAACTATCCCGCGTACGTCCACACAGCCGCGGCGGGTTCCTGTTCCGTGGTGGACGCCTGCTTGCGGGCAGGCCATTCAGGCCCGCCGGCGAGCGTTGCGTGCATTCACGGTCAGCCCGACTACTGGCAACTTCGTGCCCGTGCCAGGTATGTCATCCGTGAGGCTAGACGTGCTTCGTGGGCAGCTTATGTTTCGTCGATCACTCGCTCCATGCCTTCTCAGCAGGTGTGGCGGAAGGTGCACCAGATCTCGGGGAGGAGCGTGCCTTCCCCGGTTTCACAGCTGAAGGTGGCGAATACCGTGATCTCCTCTGTGCCAGATATCGCCAATTGTCTTGCGTCTGCATTTGCGCGGGTCTCGAGTGATGACCATTATGATCCTGTTTTCCTCGGGATTAAGCGTAGAGAAGAGGCTCGCTTTCTTGACTTTCGCTCCGATGGGCTAGAGGAGTACAATTTACCATTTACCTGGCAGGAATTTGTTTCAGCTTTGTCCAAGTCGCATGACTCCGCCCCGGGGCCTGATGATGTTCACTATCAACTGTTGAAACATCTGACCCTTGCCTCTCAGCAGTTCTTGCTGGGGATGTTCAACCGTGTGTGGGCAGAGGGCTCTATTCCAGCAGCGTGGAAGACAGCAGTGGTCATCCCGATTGCAAAACCGGGCAAAGACCCTACTTCTCCTTCCAGTTATCGCCCAATCGCTCTGACTAGCTGTGTCTGTAAACTTATGGAACGGATGGTCAGTGAGCGGTTGGTGTGGGTGTTGGAATCACGGGGATTCTTATCTGTGTCCCAGTGTGGCTTTCGACGGTTTCGGTCAACTATCGATCATCTAGTTGCCCTTGAATCAGATGTGAGGGAGGCTTTTCGCCTGCGTCATCATCTGGTTCAGGTTTTCTTTGACTTGGAGAAGGCATATGATACGACGTGGCGTTATGGGATTCTCCGTAATCTCTATAACTATGGCTTGAGGGGACAGATGCCACTGTTGCTTTCTGCTTACCTCTTAGGCCGTTCTTTTCGCGTTCGTGTCGGGGCGACTCTTTCCCGCCCGTTTGTCTTGGAGAATGGTGTGCCTCAAGGAGGTGTTCTTAGTGTCGTCTTGTTTGCTATAGGGATCAACCCCATTGCTCAGCAAGCTGCTGTTCCCCAGTCATTGTTTGTCGATGACTTCGGCCTGCGCTTTCGGGCAGCTCGCATGCAGACCTGCGAGCGACAGCTACAGCTGGCAATTAACAAAGTCCAGACCTGGGCGGTAAGTAATGGTGTCTGGTTTTCTCCGGACAAGACTGTGTGCATCCACTTTTGCCTCCAACGAACACTGCACCCGGATCCTTGCCTGTACTTGGGACAGGCACAAATTCCTGTTGTCCCACAGGCACGTTTCCTGGGTCTGGTGTTCGATTCCAGGTTGTCTTGGCTTCCACACTTACGTCAGCTTAAAGACAAGGCTTTGCGGGCGCTTAACATCTTGCGGGTCCTGTCGGGCACTTCATGGGGTGCCGATCGCGCTGCCATGTTGCGCCTCTACCGAGCCCTTGTCCGCAGCAAACTTGATTATGCGTGTATGGTCTATGATTCGGCTAGTGACTCCAATCTCCGGATGTTTGACACTGTGCATCACAGTGGCCTGCGTGTGGCGACTGGGGCTTTTCGAACTTCTCCAGTGGTCAGCCTCTATGCTGAGGCCTCGGAGCCACCTTTGGCCATTCGTCGGCGACAGCTTGCCATTCAGTATGCTGTGCGTTTGCGTGCTGTGCAATCCAGTCCTGCTTGGTCCATGGTTTTGGGGTTAGACTTGCGAGTCGGTAGACGCAGGGTGGGTAAGGGTGATTTCCGCGATAGGCTCCAGCAGTCCTGTCAGGAGATAGCCTTTGAAGTGCCCTGCGTCTTGAGGCTTGGGAGAATGCCAGTTGCCCCTTGGCTTGTCACAGGTGGCAGTTTCATTTTTGCTCTGGCGTCCCTCCCGAAGGGTTCCACTCTACCAGCAAGGTACTTACAGGAGTTCCGGCGGCTGAGTACTCAGTACGCCGGTTATCAGCGCCTGTTTACTGATGGGTCGAAGTCCGACGTTGGCGTGGCGTGTGCTTGTGTGTGTAAGGGTGTAACGGTTGCCCATCACCTTCCATCAGGCTATTCTGTGTTCTCTGCAGAGCTTTTGGCTCTTGGTTTGGCGGTGGAATGGATCCTTGACCTTCAGGGCACGCATTTCATTGTCTTTAGTGATTCCATGAGTGCCCTGGAGTCCTTAGCGAATTACAATCCTCGGAACCCCTTGACACAACGTGTCCAGGCTTTGCTTTCCCGCTTGCCTGGCCAGCGGAAAACCGTGCTTTTCTGCTGGATCCCGGGCCATGTTGGGATAGCAGGGAATGAACAAGCTGATTCTGCTGCGAAAGGGGCCCTTTCTGGCCCTCTCGGTAGGGATCTCAGCCTTGTTCCCTCAGATGCCTTTCCAACTCTGCGTCTGAGGTTACACGCTTTTTGGCAAACCTTGTGGGACAGACAGGACTGTAATAAGTTACGGGCCATTAAAGGCACTGTCGATGAGTGGCACTCGGCGTGTCGCCGCAGTCGCCGTGAGGAGGTTGTGTTGGCCCGTTTGCGAATTGGTCACACCCGACTTACTCACTGTTTCCTTTTGCGGGGGGTTGACCCTCATGAATGTTCTTGGTGTCGACGGCCACTTACGGTCCGGCACTTACTTGTTGATTGTCGCCATCTTGATGGTGTTCGTCGTCGGTTCCATCTTCCGCTTGACATGGCGCGTCAGTTGGGCGATAAGTCTGTCCTCCTGTCCGGTGTTTTTCAATTTTTGCAGGAGGTACAGATGTATGACAAGATTTAGATTAGGGGTTTGAATAACATCTCTGTAATGTGTGGTGCAGTGGCAACCCGGACCACTGCACTGTGACTGAGGTTGGCGCTAATGACCAAGTTGTCGACGTGCCATTAAGCCTCAATCCCCCCCCCCCCACTCCGGAGGTCATACCCTGCAAGCAAAATTGCACCTACCAGGCAACGAGAGGCCACCCTTTTAAACTTGAATACCAGTACCATTCTCATGAATGGGCCCGAAATACTTTTTTTCCCACGCGTCCTACCCCTTTGGAATAGTCTTCCCGAGTCTGTGGTCTTAGCACCCACAGTAAATTTGTTTAAGAACAGATTTGATGCCCACATTGAAGATACAAATCCTGACCTTGTGTACTACTTTTTTTAATCAAGAAAGCTCTCTATTGGGTTTGGGACTGTTGATTAATCTAGTTCCATATAGGCTAGCATATCGGAATGTCTTTGTCATCTATGGTCACTGGGAAATCTATGGACAGCACGTTGGTTGATTTACTTGAGTTAGACTTATTAATAGGCAGTGAGTGTATCACTTCGCATGTTTGCAGTTTATGTTAGAATTTATATCTATTGTGATTAATGGCCCGTGGCAAATTTTTCTAGCGAATTGTGCAATGCTTTTACACCCCGGCTTTACTCCAATGTAATAGGAGCAGTTTTACACCCAGCTCACTTTTTTTTATATTTGTTACTGATGATTAGGCCTTGTTTAATATGCTTGTTGGTGCAAGGTACTTTACAACCTCACTTTTCTTGTTAATTAATCTACTACTAATCAATTGTTTGCTATTTCCGCGGGCAGAAATAGCCTGAGTCATACTTACTAGCGTGTACTTTTTTTTTTCCTGACTATTTATTGAATCTGTTTACTGCCATATTTTAAATTTAAAACTTATTCTTACACCCAAAGTGCGAAATGTTAACGTTTTGATTGTCATGTAATGCTCCTAGTGAGCGAGTTGACTTGTCTAATAAAGTTAAAGTTTGTTTGTTTGGTCGTTTGTTCGTTTGTTGGCTTATTTTTGAGCAAAGCAAGGCCGAAGGCCGAGCGTAGCTCAGTTTATGAATACACCCGAATGCAATATTTGTAATCGCATCATCCAATAACCACTACAGATTTTACATATTGGTAGTGATACACCCAGAGGTAGTGTGGTGACCTAGACCTAAGACATGGTGGGTTCTTACCTTAGCAAAGTAAAGACTAATCACAATCGTACGCAAGCAAAATGTGGCCATGTTTTAATTATAACAAGGCTTCCTATAAATTTTACAATGTCAGCTGACAAGGCAGTCAGCTGATGTTACATCATAGGTATGGCAGTAATAGCTGGTCAGTATTGATTACAGTGCAAGTATGGCACTCCTGTAGGCTATTAGAAAGGTTAAGCTGGCTTATGGGTTAACATGTAGGATAAGAGTATTGCTAAACTGCCGCGCCACAAGTGACGAAACGACAGATACATCATTTGCCAAGACGTTTCTCAGTAGGCTTTAACTCGACTCTGGAAGGAGTTTACCCAGTTGCTATGGGCAACTCACTGCTTGCTGCTTCTCCAATTTCCCAAGAGGGAGTTGCTCGTGTCTTGAAGAAGGCGGTTCGTGTGTGAACACAACCACTGAGGCTGGCATAGGGGACAAACGATTTTGTACGTCACAATATGGCTTCAGTGATTGGATTTGCCCTAACACATCGGATGATCGCTCCTTGTAAGGAGATTTCACTGGTTTCGCCTTAGGCATCAACAGTCGAGATCTGCACGAACCAATCGATTTGAAACTTGTGGCAAAGCAACCTCATGACTTCCTTTTTCATCCTGCTGTTACCGAAAGAATACCGTTTTTGCAATTTACGGCATTCTTCCTCATTATCGGGAATTTTATTCAGGGCCGAAATTAGTGTTTTATGCACTGGAATTGACAACTGTTGGCTTGGAATTACAGTGTCTTCAGCCTCTTGTAAACTTAAGTGTTCCCTATGCTTGTGTGGTACAACATTATCGCTAGCTAATGTCACATGGCATGATCACTAGAATCAGCGTCATAGTATTGTTGTAGTTGTGCGACCATCCACCAGGTGGCGCACATATAGCCAGTAATAAAATGTCTGCTCAATCCAAAAACATGTGCTATGCACTCACTTAATGTTACATGGTGTTAGAAGTGGTTTGAAAGCTTCAAAACCCACCAGAGTTGAAGAAACCAGACAACAATCAACTCAGCAAAAATGCCTGATCCACAAGCAGGTGCAGCTCCGCCAATACAAGGTATGAGGCTGCCAAAGCCACTCATTGTCACGCCCGACAATAGGGTGAACTCATGGCGATTATGGGTACAACAATTTCAGTGGTATGCGATCGCTACAAAACTTGACAGGCAACCACCCGAAGTGCAAACTGCAACTTTTATGTCAGCTGATAGGATCTGATTCTGCTATTATTAACAACAACTTTGAACCTAAAGAAAACGAAAAAAACGATTTGAAAATAATAAAAGAAAAATTCAAAGCAAAGTTGGCCCCGAAGCCTAACGAATCCTATGTCCGACTTGTCTTCAACCAGCTGAAACAAAAAGAAGGTGAAACGTTTGATGGATTCCTAACAGTAACCCAAACACAAATAAAAGACTGCAATTACGGAAAAATGACTGATAGTTTGCTCAGGGGTAACATTTTGTTTGGAATTCCTAGTGAAACTTTCGGTCTTCGATTGCTTGCAGAGGACAGTCTACCACTTGACAAAGCTATTAAAATGTACCGTGCATTCGAGCGAGCAACAAAACAGTGCAAGCCATCAAAGCACTGGAAACACCAACAGTGGATGCTGTGAAAGTGGCTACAAATTACGCTAACGAAATCAAAAAGCCTGAACCTTCCCCCCAGCAACAACAGTTTGACTGTCGGTGTTGTGGTACGATACACAGTAGAAATCAATGCCCTGCATTTAGACAGATTTGCGGAAAATGCCACATTAAAGGCTATTATGCTTCTATGTGTCACACTCGTCACCCGCGCCAGATTAACGAAGTTTCCCAACAAGAAGACAACGTTGACATCCAGACTGCTACGAAGTAATCTACGTACACAGTGTAAATGCACGAGAAAGCATAGGCCCGTTGGGGATTGATTTGAACCAATTCCTATCGAACAGCAACATAACGTGAGTGTCAAATTGGATATGGGTGCACAGTGTAACACCTTGCCATACAAAATTGCTAAAAATCTTGAAGCACCCATTACTCATTCCACAACCGCATGCCTTGTGACTCACTCAAAGGACCGTATCCCCATCAAAGGACAATTCAGCGTGGAATGTCATGTTAAAAATCAAAAGACCGGCATCTCGTTTATTGGTGGTAGATGAAGATGTGCAACCAGTACTAGGTTATGCTTCATGCGTCAAACTCAATTTAGTGAAACGTGTGGACAATGCGATCAGTTCAATGAGCCCAACAGATGAACAAATTTAAAAAAGAAATTTTTTCTGGCCTTGGCTGTGTAAAGAATTTTGAGTATGACATTAACTTGGACGAAAAAGCAGAGTTCAAAGCTTATCCTCCACGACCTGTTCTTTATCCCATTCGTGATAATGTTAAGGCTGAATTAGAAAAAATGGTAGAATTGGGTGTAGTGCAATGCATATCCGAGCCAACCCCAGCGGTCAGTCCATTATTCATAGTAAAAAAATGGTAAAATCCGACCATGCCTTGATCCACGTGAGATAAACAAAAATCTGAAGCGCCGACACTACCTTCGCAAAACCATAGAGGAAATTGCCACAAAACTCAAAGGAGCCAAATACTTCGCAAAACTAGACTGTGAAAAAGGCTTCTGGTAAGTTCGCCTATGTGAACTCACGTCGGGTTATCTTACCATGAATACTCCCTGGAGACGGTATTGCTTTCTTCGTGTTCCATTTGGATTGGCCTCAGTCCCAGAAATCTTCCAAGAACTGATGAACAAAATTTTGGAAGGCATTGACATAGAGTGCTCCATGGATGACATGCTGCTATATGCGGCCAGGCTCGAGGAATTAAGGAGACTGCTGAAAATTGTACTTCGACGTCTGTATGGCTCAGGCATTAGACTGAACTGGGCAAAGTGTATTTTGGAAGTCACAGAAGAAACATTTCTGGGACACATTCTTATGCCCAAAGGCCTCTAACCAGATCCAGAAAAACTAGAAGCCATCGATCAGATACAGCCTCCCAATAACGTAACGAAATTGCAACGAATCATGGGAATGGCAACCTATTTGTCGAAGTTCATTCCCCATTACTCCACAATTACAGAGCCAATGCGTCAACTGCTTCAAAATGGTGTGTGTTGGGAATGGGCTCACGAGCAAAGATCTGCCTTTCAACACTTCCAGGAGGTTCTCAAAACACCACCAGTCCTTGCTTACTACGACGTCAATAAGCCAGTCACCCTATCTGTGGATGCTAGTTAAACAGCCGTGGGAGCCATGCTGATGCTAGCTCAACAGCCGTGGGAGCCGTGCTGATGCAAGCTGGTCAACTGATAGTTTACACAACGCAATCCTTGACGGAAGCCCAACAACGATACCCGCAAATTGAAAAAGAAGCTTTCGCTATTCGGTTTGCATGCTTCAAGTTTCACCAGTACATTTATAACAAACAAGTCACCATAGAAACTGACCACAAGCCACTGGAGGCAATGCTTTGCCTACAGCGCATATTTTTTGACATTCTGCCATATGCTCCACATATCACATATGTGAAAGGGAAAGACATTCCAGTGGCCGACACACTCAGTAGAAACTGTCGACCAAGTATGCCAGCCCAGGAGACAGACCTAGAAGTTTGTATTGTGTTACCGATGTCTCCTATTACCGCAGGTGAACTACGCCGAGAAACACAAGTAGATCCCCACTTGATGACACTGCAGAAAACCATAAATGCTGGTTGACCATCCACAATTGATCAGGTAGCAAACTCGCTTTGCCCGTACTGGGCATTTAGGGATGAACTTTCTGTATATGATGAAATTGTGTTCAAAAACACAAAACCCATTATACCACGAGCTCTCCACCCCAAGTTTCTAGAAGCCAGTCACACTGGTCACCTAGGTATACAGAGTTCAATTCGTGCAAAGGTTGCGGTCTATTGGATTGGCCTAACACAAGCAGTGGAAAACTATGTACAGCAGTGCGCCGTGCCGTCTGCCAATGAATGCAGCAAAGCAACAACAAAGAACCAGTTTTGATGCGAACCGTTCCAGATTACCCTTGGCAGATAGTAGCCACAGATTTATTTGAGTTTGGCAGATGGAATAATTTACTTATCACAGGTTTACTTATCTGGCTTCTTTGACTTTGTGGAACTTGCTGTACCCACATCTGAAAATGTCATCAGGGAACTAAAAAAGTGGTTCTCCGTTCATGGCATCCCGTTGGTGGTACAAAGTGATAATGGACCACAATACTCGTCGCTGGCATTCAGAACATTTGCCACTGAGTGGAACTTCCGACACGAAACCTCCAGCCCTCCTTTTCCACGTTCCAATGGCCTGGCGGAGAGAAACGTACAGACAGCAAAAAACCTCCTTCGGAAATGCACACAGGATAATACCGATTTGTATCTTGCACTACTCAACCTGTGCAACACTCCTCACAGTATTGAGCTAGGGTCAACAGCACAGCGATTATTCAGCTGATGCACACGCACCAACCTTCCAATCACCAAAGCAGAGCTTCAGCCTAGAGTGGAGTCCAACGTGCAGTTAGCTCTGCAAGATGCCAGAGACAAGCAGCAACTCTATGCAAATCGTAGCATGGGAAGAAATCCAAAACTCGCTGTGGGCTCCCCTGTATGCCTCCAGTCAAACCATCCCAAATGGGAAGCAGCCACGCTTATCCAACCATTAGAGGCACCTCGTTCCTACCTCGTTCGCACTCCAGATGGTCGACAATACTGCCGAAGCTCTCATCATCTGCACCCAAGTATTGCCACCATCCCAGTAGAGCAACTAAGCAGCCCAACGAGGCAACCACTACCAGTCCAGGTGCTTCCAGAACTGACTCCACCACGTGTTCTGCATCCAACCGGCATTCAAGAAATGGCCAAAAACGAACCACAGAAAGTCAGCACTGAAGCTCCGCAGCTAGTGACAACACGTTGTGGCCGGAGTGTAAAACCCCCATGTCGGTTAGATCAGTAATCCCAGTTTATGTTTGTTTTTTCTTTTTTTTCCGTTTTCGAAGGGGAAAGATGTGACATGGCATGATCACTAGGACCAGCGCCATAGTATTGTTGTAGTAGTGCGCCCATCCACCAGGTGGCGCACATATAGCATGTAATAAAATGTCTGATCAATCCAACATGTGCTATGCACTCACTTAACGTTTCAGTTAACACTGAATAAACTTGGTGAGAAAGAACTTTATATATTGCTCCTGGCAGCCACAACTTATTGGAAATCTTGCTAAAATTATGGAACCAAACAGGGGTATTAATTTGGCATTTATGTAATGTGCGGTGTTGTCTACTTTGAACTTGAATTTTGCTGTTGGCACTGAACTTTGGATATAGGATCCGGAAATATTAAATGTAAACATGATTTAAATTCACGATTGAAATATAATTTCACGGATGTTGCTTGAGTGGTGGCACTAAGTATGATTCGTACAGATGCAATATAAGCATTTATACTGTCCTGAAGCATTTATTCAGTAGGCGTCACCCCTTGCAGCCTTATAGACACGCTTAATATTGTTAACAAAAATTTCAGCTAGCCCATTTACCCATGGCGAAATGCAAAGCCCATTAGGTGCCTAATGCCCTTTGACCTTAGCCAATCTTGAAATTCGGCCGACGTCCACAGAGCTCCATTATCTGTAACTAGACAGTCAATCAAGCCCTAGTCTGCAATGTAGGTATTAAATATATCTATGACGTTAGCTGACGTGCTTGTTTTCGGCCAAACGGGATTTTACTATACGCATCGACCATTATCAAGAACATGTAATTGTCTAAAGGACCTAAAACGTCGGCATGAAATCTAGCATTTAGCTTTAAAGGACATTCCCGTGTGTATTTTGAACCTGGTACTTGTTTATCCTTGAATTCTTTGCAGTTTGCACAAGACTTGACTTTTTTCTCGATAGCATCGTCAATTGATAGCCACATAATTGTTGCTCGTGCCAAAACCTTTCAATTTTACAAAACCAAGGTGTGAACTGTGTAGGTCACAAAGCATTTGTTTTTGCAAGGCTGCAGGCATGATGACTCGGAACCACCAAAACAGCGTATCCTATTCTACTGTAATTTCATTACATCTAGTGAAATAGGGTTTTAAATCTGGGTCTACACAGTGACTGAGCCAGCCATGGTGAACATATCTCTGTATACTCTGCAAAGAACTGAGTCTTTACGATTGTCAGCAACCAGGGTTACATTTAGAACTGGTACATTCAAAATGGTTTCTAAAGCTAATCTGTTGTATTACTCCTCCGCCTCCTCAAATTCCTCGGCATTGTGAAGGGAGAGTCGAGATATTGCATCAGCCGTTAGGTTTTCCTTGCCTGGGATGTGTCAAAAATCATATGTATACCCGTTTAGAAGGACTGCCCAACGCTGAAACCTTGCTGCTCCCATTTGAGGTATACCGTTTTAGGGCCATAAATCCGTATTAGAGCCTTCTGGTCCGACTGTAATATAAATTTCTTCCCATAAACGTATTCATAGAAATGGTTTATTCCCCATGCCACGCTCAAGGCCTCTCTGTGAAAATGACTGTAGGCCTGTTCTACTTTTGTGAGTTTGCATGAAATGAAAGCAATAGGCCTCGATTCGCCATTAGGCATAACATGCATAAGGCTACAAACTATGCCGTAGGGAGAGGTGTCGCAAACTAGTTTCAATTTCAATTTGGAATCATAATGAATTAACACATTAGAGTTTACAAAAAGTTGTTTAACCTTCTGCACAGCTTTGTCGCATTCCTTTAGGGCTTAACAGCAGGGTTACTGGGGCTAGAATGTGAGCTAAAGCGGGAAGGTACTTAGAATAACGGTTCACAAATCCAATAAAATTTTGCAGCTCCTGTATATTTGTTGTGTTGAGAGCTTCTGTAATAGCTTCGATAACCTCTGTCAACATATGCAAGCCTTCAGCGTTAATCTTGTGGCCCAAATATTTAAGTTCAGAATGCGATAGCTTACACTTATCGATCCCAAGCTTAGCATCTGTATCTTGAAGAGCTGTTAAGAATTGATTTAATGACTCGTCGTGCTTCACAATGGCAGACGTTTCGGAATTTTATTAGTAATCTTTGTCATTACTCACTGAAAAATTCTTGGATTCGAGGCTAGGCCTAAAATACTCTGGACCATCTGGAAAATCCAAGTAGGGTGTTTATCGTTAATACTGCTTGTGAATCAGGGCCTAGCTCTATTTGCAGAAATGCATCCTTGAGATCGATAAGGCTGAAGGTGTCACTTCCTGCCAATTCGCTGAACAATTCTGAGGCTGTGGTAACAGGATAATGGTCAACCTCGAGTTGTGGGTTCACGGAGGTCTTGTAATCACCGACTACCCTAATTTCGCCTTGAGATTTATGAACCACGACTATTGGAGTTGTCCATTCTGATTTTTCCACAGCCTCCTGGATTCCCAGGCCCACTAACCATCTGATTTCCTGGTTTACTCGTTCCTTCAATGCCAAGGGGATGGGGCGCTCGCGTCTGTATACTGGTTTTGTGTCGGCTCTAAGCTGAATTTTAGCCTTATAGTTTTTGAACTTCCCAAACACAGGGCCAAACAGTTCTGAAAAGCCTTTTTCAGAAACTATTTATTTTGTGTTAACGGTTGGAAGGTTAACTTTAACCTTTTTGACACTTTTAACTTTAGTTTGAAGGTCGTAGTAAGGACCGTTATCAATCCGAAAAATCGAAAACCAATCTTTACATAACAAAGCTGGCTTAAAGTGCTTTGAGACCATAGTGTCCAAATACTCGGTATGACCGTTTAAAGTTACTTTCAGGTTAACAGTATAAATGGCCTTTTCTCCCCCCTCGGTATAAGAGTGAATCGAGTAAGGGCTAATTTG
>JAHWFP010262373.1:49526-77032 GCA_023313725.1 Lithobius niger
GGGGGGGGGGGGGGCTAACTAAAAAAAAATGAGACAAATCATACCAAACGTTTATCAAGTTAGAAATACAGGGTGTTCGGAAATTGGTGTCAAATATTTTGAGGGTCCGCTGTGTGATCAAAGATAAGAAGAAAAAGTCCTATAAACATGGGTCCGGAAATGCACCAGTCTTTAGTTACAGCTCCCCCCCCCCCCAGGTTTGGGGTAAACAGTTCTTAAATACCTCGTAATGATTCATCGTTTCCATTCCAAACTCAGGATATGTGCCATATCATACCTGGTATTTCAGTACTTCATAATACAGTATTGGGTCGCACAACTTATCAGAGGGAAAGGTAATTTTCTTATGGGGGGGGGGGGATCAAACGTGGGGGAAGAGAGGAGTAACTGCTTTGGTCTTGTACTTTAATGAAACAAATTGTAGAAAAAACACATCGTGTGATTGAAAACAATCGAAAGTAGTACTGTACTTTCTTTCATTACGTGTAAAGACCAAGTAGGTTACATCGTTTTCCAAGTTTGTGCCCCCCCCCCTCCAAAAAAAAACAACTACTGTACGTACATCTCTGTGGAGAGCACCAAACATTATCAATCGGGTATCCTCGCCATAAAAGTGAGGGATTTAATGTGTTTGTTTTCTACTCTTCAAGCAAAGAAGCTTAAAACGTAAAAGTGGGGGAATCCTTAGAATTCGGATGATCACTTGTTTCATTGGCCGAAGCGGCAAGAACAAGATTACTGTACTCAACCCACACATTTGAATTTGGTTGCTTATTTGTTTGTTGCCTTTGTCTAACGCTCCAGCTTCCACAAAAATCATCGCATAAACTTGGTTTTGATTTGGAGGTAAATCTCCACCTCAGATTCTTTGTAGTTTTAAGTGTTAAAGACAAAAATCCTTGAAAACCCAACTTCTAAAAAACAATAACTTAGAAGTCTTAAAAGTTACATTACAGCGGGCAAGCTCTGCCATTCATTAGTTGCTATCCCCCTGTTACGATCTCCCTTCCAGAATGTAATAACATTTATTGACAAAAACAACAACGTTTGTGATGCGAAAAGTACTGTAATCACAAATTCAAATTGAACATTCGCATATCTGTACAAGGTGACCTTGAACACCATTTGGAGAGTCCACATTTCGGGGTTGACAGACGACTTCTTGTTAATACAGGGGTTTGTTAAATCACTTGATGACTTAAATCTAAAGGTGACATTGTGATCCTTTGTTCACGTTTACTGTTCGGTAGTTCTCTTCCCTAAGTATGGAGTATCCAGACATCGAACTGGCAGACATGCACTACATGTATGGTCTTGCAGATGGAAATGCATTGGAAGCACGACGTCTCTACGCTCAAAGGTATCCAGACAGGAATTTGCCATGTGCTAGAACGTTCAGTCGTATCCACCAGCACTTACGGTTAACAGGCTCATTTGGGAGACGGACATCGGATGCTGGAAGACCCAGAACTGTGCGAACTGTTGGCTTGGAAGACAGAGTTCTCCAGCACATAGCAGAAAATCCATCGGATAGGACACGACGCATTGCACGCAGAGAAGGTGTCAGTAATTCGACGATTTGGGACATTTTGCATCATAACCTGCTATACCCCTACCATTTGCAACGTGTCCAAGGTCTTGGCGAGGCCGACCTTCCACCACGACGAGCGTTCTGTGTGCGACTGAATCATGAATGTGGAGCAGACGCTCATTTCCTGCCGTCTATCCTGTTTACAGATGAGGCTGGCTTCACACGTGATGGCATATTCAACTATCACAACAACCATCTTTGGGACCATGAAAATCCGCACGAGGTACAACAATCTAGACATCAACAACAATTTAGTCTAAACGTTTGGGCTGGAATTGTTGGTGATCATTTGGTAGGGCCTTTTTTTCTACCTCGACGCCTAAATGGAGAAACCTACCTCCATTTCCTCCAGTATGACTTGCCCCAACTACTGGAAGACGTTCCCCTGGCAGTCAGGACACGAATGTGGCTTATGCACGATGGTGCACCTGCTCACTTCAGCCTTTTGGCCCGACATTACCTTGATGGAAGCTTTCCTGACAGATGGATTGGACGTGCAGGCCCAATAGCATGGCCTGCTAGATCTCCGGACCTAAACCCGTTACACTTTTATCTTTGGGGACACTTAAAGTCACTCGTGTACAGTACACCAATTCCCAATGCTGATGTACTTCGCCAAAGGATTGTGGATGGATGCAACCAGATTCGCACAACCCCTGGAATCTTTGAACGGGTTCGTCGGTCCATGGCGCAGCGGCTTCGGAACTGCATCGAGGCAGAGGGGGTCATTTTGAGCACCTACTATGATAAAACGCTTACGTTTAGTTTGTTTTCCGTCGTATTTATCTTTTTGAGTTGCTTGTCACAGAATGTTCTGGAGAGGAGGTCTTTTGCGGATGCGTATTGCAGTTAATTGCAGCAGAGCCGCAAATGCAATGATACTCAGTAAAACTTTGAGTAGCCATCTTCTGTTTACTTAATGATGTTTCATTTCTCGATTGTTTTCAATCACACAGTAATGTGATACGATGTGTTTTTTCTGGTTTGTACAATTTGTTTCATTAAAGTACAAGACCAAAGCAGTTACTCCTCTCTTCCCCCACGTTTGATCCCCCCCCCCATAAGAAAATTACCTCTCCCTCTGATAAGTTGTGCGACCCAATACTGTATTATGAAGTACTGAAATACCAGGTATGATATGGCACATATCCTGAGTTTGGAATGGAAACGGTGAATCATTACGAGGTATTTAAGAACTGTTTACCCCAAACCTGGGGGGGGGGGGAGCTGTAACTAAAGACTGGTGCATTTCCGGACCCATGTTTATAGGACTTTTTCTTCTTATCTTTGATCACACAGCGGACCCTCAAAATATTTGACACCAATTTCGGAACACCCTGTATATTGGATAATAAGCAAAAGAAAACTACGTATGAAGCATGGTTAAGTATCAACATAAGATATGGACTGGAAATATACGGTGATGCACCAGAATTATTTAATAAACAAACTGCAAAAAACACAATATAATGTAGTAAAAGTGATGTTTGCCGACAAATCGATAATATATAAATAAAACAAAAACAAAACAATGAAAATAAAAGAGTTAAAAAAAACTTTACTATCTTAACAAAAAATTATTTTAGCAATAAATACAAGAAATCAACTAATACTAAAGAGATTAAGAGGAATAAATGAGAAATTCAAAATTCCAACATTGACAAATCAATATGGTAAGAGAAGAAAGGAATGGTATATTCCAAAACTATACAGGGTGAGGCAAAATCTGGTCACACGCAAATAACTGCCTATATAATAGTCCTATGTAATTCTGAAGACACATTTGTAATGTAAATCAAGTATGGAGAAGCCAATGAAGATATTTCCAATGACCTTGAAAAAAAACATTTATGGTCATCTGCATTCTATCTTGCAAACGGCACAAGATACAGCAAACGAGTGAATTACAAAGTTGTCCAAAACAGATTGAAAATCTGAGCATAATTGCAATAGTTATGACGAAACCAAAACAGCAACAAAGTCTTCCCTGAACATATTAACTGCCATGCAGTGTAGCTGAGGGGCTGCCTCTACAAGCAAATGCACTATGTGATTCGAGTCTTTCCAGCGTCAATCAACGCAAGTGAACGATTGCAGTTCAGTATGCAATAAAAGAAAACAACGTATGATACAGATTACGTCTAACGCATTGCGCTATCATTCAAAACACAGAAAGCCGCATTCGGTATGTGATTATTTTCTGGTTTTACATTTATTATTTTTTCAGGTGGTAATGCCCCTTTGAGTGACATCCAGCCCGGTTGCCACAACCGCCAAAACGCATTGTTGTTAGGAATGCCCACACTTCACCTCCGAAGGCGGAAAAACTTTTTTTCTGGGGATGTTGGGGGGGATGTTTGAGGTCGAAAAATTACATCCCACTTTCCTTCCCCCTGCTACTAGAAAACTTACGACCACTGTATTGTTAATGGATGATTATTTTTCTTGTGTTGTGAACTGTATGGTATCAGCCGAATGCTCAAAAAATGCCTGGTGTACCGAGGAGAACGAACCGATCAGTGCAGCAGAGTAGAACCGAGCACCTTTATTATTCAGCTCTCGCTAAACGCCAAGCAGGCTTCGAATACAACAATTATTTTCACCAAAACAGCTTGTGACCTTGTGACCGGGCACCGTATCCTAAAAAAAGTTTTTGTTTTAAATAATTTAAAGTTTATAAGGTGAGACGACAATGAAATATGCACAGCACACCTAATTCCAATTCCAGCCAAACTAGTAAACACTAATTCCCCCTCCCCCTACTCAGGAAAAAAATGCCATCATTTCAAAGTTTGTTTTAGAAATTTCTTCAAATGAATTTCGGTTGGGGGAAAGGGGGAGGGCGATTGGGGAGAAATATGGTTAGTCACAAATTAATTACCTGGTTCGGTGCTTGATCCTTTTTTCGGAGCTTTTATTCTGCAGGATGTTTGTTATCAATATGGTGTCTCATCTTTGTAGTCGGGTGCCAAGACAAGATGTGAGCCGCGCCGCTCGGCTCGGTTAAATAGACGTAATTGCTCGGTAAGCCAAGCATTGTAGATCATGCTCTGCTCAGCGAAATCAGCTTGGCAGTTCGAAATCGGTGCAGCCTTGTCTTTGATATTTGCTCTTTGCTTGACATCGTAGTTGTTCACACACTGTTGCAAGTATTAGTGAGAAAAGTGTTATGCTACACCTCTGTGTTTTAAAATCCACAACTATCAAACAGTGGTAAGAGATGCAGTATCAAATATTGTTGGTATCAGCAAGAGGGAGTAGGCAATAGATTACCAGCAATAAAATAAAATGCTATTCACTGTTTCGCGGCTAAAGCTGCCAGTGGACGTCTAGATTTTTCCGGTTGAGGTGGCTGCTGCATTGTCAAGTCAGAGCTTCTCACGCATAATGTATGCTGATCAAGTGTCACCAGTCTCAATGGTTAAGTTTGTTAAATCTAGCAATAGTAATAATTCTCTCCTTAGTGACACAACGTTCCTTTTATCAGTCAGCTCATCTTTTGTCGTTAGCTATGGACATGCAAAAGGAACCCATACACCAACTAAGTGTCTACTCATGGCTTCGTTGTTAGGCATCGGATAGTGTTTCACCTGATGCTGATACTGTTCAATAAACATTTTATCCTCTGATTTCATCATCGCAGTCCAACACTAATTTTTAAGCACATATTGCGCAATTGTTACTAAATCCTGAATTCCATCTTCGGCAAACGAGGAAAGTGCACCTTTGGCAAGCAATGAAGCATTTGTATAGGTTTAGTAACAATGGTGAGCAAACATTTCCATAATAGTGCTAATTGTTATGCTCACGTTGGTGTTTATTGCTGAATTCCGAAATGTACCTTTATCAAACATGGAAAATAACAAATTCCGCTTACATCCATCGATGAAGACTTCATTTATTTTCAGTTAGAGTCATTATACAGGGTTTCCCAAAACTCCCAATCCAGCCTCATAACTTTATAAGGGGTTGAAACAAACTAGTGAAACTATGGCAATGTATGTTTGGTTAAAGGATCTACCTTTTTGTATAATCGGCATTACACCTGCCCTCCCATGGGGGGGGGGGCGCCCCAGGGGCCCCAACTCAGAAATTTCCAATGGAAGGGAGGGGTAATGGAATACCTTATTTGAAAGGTCTTCATTAGGCGAGTAAAATGACGCAACGATTGCTTCGATACGTTGAGCCTATCCAAAATGGCAGCCGGTCAAACATTAGGAAGTTCCTCCTCATCCCTATGTCTTAATCAGGCCAAAGACGTCGTAAAGGGACGTAGGTGGCATCAAAATGCTTCGTTCAATTTAGTTGGATCACACCTACAACTTCTCTTGCGGTTTGAAGCCCAGAGTGTGGGTCTCAGTGACACGCCTCCTCCCCCTGGGAACAGGGGGGAGGGTGGCATTGAGGTTCACACGGGTTTTAAACCGCAAATGACGAGGTTGTAATCCAACTAAATTGAACGAAGCATTTTGCTCCTACCTACGTCACTTTACGACGTCTTTGGCCTGAGTAAGACATAGGGATGTCGAGGAAATTCCTAATGATTGAGCGGCTGCATTTTCGATAGGCTCATTGTATTGAAGCAATCGTTGCGGCACTGTACTCAACCAATGAAGACCATTCAAATAAGGTATTCCTTTACCCCCATTCTATTGGAAATTTCTGAATAGGAGCCCCAGGAGTAATACTGGTTGTACAAAAAAGTAGATCCTTTAACTAAACATACATTGCCAGGGTTTCACTAGTTTCTTTCAACCCCTTAAAAAGTTATGAGGCTGGACTGGGAATTTTGGGACACACTGTAGAGTTAATAGGCAACAAGGTAGAATTTTCTCAGGCATTTGATAGGTTCAGAATGATGTCGACCTGACTTCAGAATTCCGTTTTCTGAAGTTAATTCTGGCTTCGAAGCAACCTATTCCAACCAAATGTCTCACAAGTGGCATCAGCACTCTTCCTTTGTATATTATCATTTCATTTCGCATGTCAGCACTCGCCTTCATGATATGCCTATCTTCATTAAGGGAGAGGTGAAGTTTTCGAATCAGTAAGTAACTAGTTTTTTTTAACATAGAAAATAATGCTTAGGATTCCCATATCGAGGCCATATTTTAAACATAGAAAGATAATAGCCCAGCAAAGAATCGAGGAATGTGGTACTGATATCACAAATATTCCTGCCATCTTACCAAACTTGATGGTAATGTCCAAAGCAGGACAGCTGCCATCACAAGGGAAAAAAATCACTCGTTATAACTCCAGTCACAGTCTATACCTCATATAAACGTTGCTCCCACTCTGTCCAATTCGCGGTCCTTACCTTTGAAAAATGCAACTGCATCTACTGTCAACATTTTACCTACACTAATGAAATTATGATAAAGCTTCATTGCTGGTTGATGGAAATTTCTATTTATTTCCTTTTCATCAAAGGAACATTTGGAATTACGTACAATCATAATGCATGCTCAATAATAAGTTCTACGCGTGCATCACAAGTGCACAAGTGAGATTTCCGTTTGCCATTTGGTTCGATGGAAGGAAGGACTGGATACGAAAACTGTCTCAATTTGTTGCTGTTAGGGAAGAAGTAGGTGCTTATTTCTCCTGTTTTTAAATGAGCAGGTCTGAATCAGGCAATATCAAAAGCCAACTTTTTATGGAACGTGTTCTTTAGATTTTGATATCAGCTGATAAAATGGTTATCGTGTGCTACCTTCATGATGCTTGTCCTGGTAAATCTTAGTATTCAGAAAGAAGACACTAACCTATACAGGGTGGGGCAGCAAGGAAGGGCCATCCCTGGCAATCACAGATGGTTATTGCTAGGGCAATGAAACTTGCATGATATATAGGCGAACAGTGGCCCAAATAATCACGTGTCGCTCAATGACCTTGTTACCCATTTTCAAGGTCATCATGATGCTAACTTTTTAACTATGCTTCGGAGAACCGCAGTATAAATTAGAAACTTGTAGATATTAGCATAGGATGATCGTTTAAAAAAAAACGGAACGAAATTCGGTACATTAGTTTAGGAATGACGGAGATTACAAGCATCATTCTGTTTCGCTGATCGTGCGGCTTTCCTGCCAAACAGTGAGTGTGAAATAAAAGTTTACAGTGGTCGTCAAAGTACATGATTCCTGCATGGGGAGCGTTCACGAATTACATAATGCCTGGAGAGGGGAGGAAGGATTAAGTAAATGTTACCCTCTGTTATGGTGGTGGAGGGAGGGGAGTATGACGAAGTGTTTCGTAACACACAAATTTTGGATAAATTATTGTTCGCAAAAGTTTTTCCAAAATTTTTTCTGCTAAATTCTATTGGCTAAACTATTTTTCTGACTTCTGTTAACAACTTAAAAGTTTTATTTATTAAACATCACTGGTGATTACGCCCCCTTTATACTAAGTTCAGCTTATAAAAATGAATTCATCCAAAAAATTGTTCACAATTGGAGTTCGAAATTGAACGCAATTTCAGGTGAGGGTTATGCCAAGTGTTACGTTGATGTTACTGGAGGGGGAGGGGGGGAGGAGGGGGAGGTACAAATTGTTGTCAGGGTCTTTAGGTACACGTATGGGGAGAATGGTGCTTGTAATTTCTATAAATTATCGCGTACTATGCAAAGAGCCACCCTTGTCAGCTAGAAAATAAAACTAAAGTTGTCAGTCTCTCAGGTTAACATTTCTGATTTGTTTCCGAGATGACCATGGTAAATGAATTATGCTAATTTGCGTGGTGTTGGCAGCTCGGTGTTGCGTGGTGTTGGACATATCTTTTGGCAGAAAAGCCACTCGGTCAGCAAAACAGATGCTTGTAATTTCCGTAATTCCTAAACTAACGTACGATTTCGTTCTGTTTTTTTTTACGGCCATGTCTAGCCAATGTGTACAAGTTTCTAATTTACACTAGGGTTCTACGAAGCATGGTTAAAAATATAGCATCATGATGACCTTGTACATGGACGACAAGGTCATTGAGCAACACGTGATTAGTTGGCTCCCTGTTCACCTATATACCATGCAAAGTTTCATTGCCCTAGCATTAACCATCCGTGATTGCCAGGGGTAGCCCTTCCTTTCTGCCCCACCCTGTATATACAGTGAATTTATTTGTTATCATGGCCTTTTGTTGCAGGTTGAATTTTTAAGCACTCCTAAAAACCCATGCATCAGTTCCGATGAGTACCACTCCTGTGCAACGCAGTGCAAGGAAAGGCTGTTGTGGCAACTAGTTAATTGCAGGTAATTTTTTTTCTATTAAAACTTGTCACAAATTCACTTTCTTGGCACTTTCCTACCTGCAGCAGCTATCAAGGGCAGATTTTGTTGGAGATATTCGTTCCGAGGGTATTGTCCAAATGTTTGAGGAAAAACTCTTTCTAGAAATTAGCATATTTATCGACCTTACTGTTTCCTCAAACAAAAATTCCAATTATTTTTGCTATAGTGTATTTTGCAGTAGAACTGTAATTTCCTCGAAACTAGTCAAGAACTATATCACAGGCTGCCTGTTGAAAGCCCTACCTATTGCAAGGTATCGAAAACAATGCGCACAACCAATAATGATGTAGACACAACAATGATACTAAACGTCTTTACATATATCCCTACTGTAGGCCAGTAAATCCGTGACTTAACTCACCACAAATTGCAACAAAAGGTTTTATGGTGTTCCTAAATGGAAAAAGCTTGCTGAATTCGAAAAATAAAATTGTTATCCAAGCTATCTGCTGCCGTTTTCCTGAAATAAAATAGGCCTAATTTGAATATTATAGTTACAAAATGCATGTTATACATATATGGAAATACGAAGTAAATTGTAGTGTACCTTACATTGTGAAGGCAGTTTTTTGCTGGCACCTACTCAAAAGGATGTGCACTTTAAGATTCTGAAGGGTGCCAGGCTGTAAACCTTGAGCATTAAAGATGGCGACCAAAATGGTACCCAACTATTACTCAATGTGTTGCCATTTGGCCTATTATGCAAGAACCGTTAGTGTTACACAGAAGCAGTTTGTATATCAGTTGTTTATATCTAAGGGTGAGAATGTCTTCCTTGAATCAAAGGTAATTAAAAGGGTCTACCACTATTAGGGAACGAGCCACGCCCGTATTACTATAGGGGCTGGCATCTTTTATTTTCATCTTTAAACTGCTTTTGTGACGATTATAATTTAGATGAATGACTCCAATTAGGTTTATTCGTAAAGTGGGAATGTCGTCTTTGAATCAAGGGTAATGAAAATGGACTACCACTAGCAATTTTTTGCTTATTTTCAACCTTTGAACGGTATTATACACAGAAAGCCAAAGGCTCAACAAGAGTTAAATAAATACAGATGCAAACCTATATACGTTGCCTTTTGGACTTATATGCCAGACTGCCTGAGTGGGGAATTGAACCCACGACCTTTGAAACTAAAGGCCGAGGTCCTACCGCTGAGCCATACTGACACAGCCAAAAGGAAACACTGCCTATGGACGTTTCCTTTTGGCCTTGTCAGTATGGCTCAGCGGTAGGACTTCGGCCTTTGGTGTCAAAGGTCGTGGGTTTGATTTCCTGCTCAGGCATTCTTGACATATAAGTTCAAAAGACAACATAAATGCAAACCTGGTTATTCAAACCTATTTGCGTTGCCTTTAGGACTTATACATCACTATGCCTGAGCAGGGGAATCGAACCCACGACCTTTGAAACCAAAGGAGGAGGTTCTACCACAGAGCCATATTGACACGGCCGAAGAGAAACGCTGCCTATGGACGTTTCCTTTTGACTTTGTCAGTATGGCTCAGCGGTAGGACTTCGGCGTTTGGTTTCAAAGGTCGTGGGTTCGATTTCCCGCTCAAGCATTCTTGACCACATAAGTCCAATAGGCAATGTAAATGCAAACCAATATATGATGCCTTTAGGACTTGTACGTCACTCTGTCTGCGTGAGGAAATCGAACCCATGACCTTTGAAACCAAAGGCTGAGGTCCTACCGCTGAGCCATACTGACACGGCCAAAAGGAAATGCTGCATATAGACGTTTACTTTTGGCCGTGTCAATATGGCTCAGTGGTAGGACCTCGTCCTTTGGTTTCAAAGATCGTGTGTTTGACTCCCCGCTCTGGCAGTCTGATATAAAAGTCCAAAATGCGACGTAAATAGGTTTGCATCTGTTTTTATTTTGAATGGTTACTGTGATACCAGCCCCTAATAAAATAGGCGTGGTTCGGTCTCTAATAGTGGTAGACCCTTTTCATTGCCTTTGATTCAAAGAAGAGAGTCCCAACTTTCGAATGATTCAGATTGGAGTCATCCACCTGAATTATAAACGACGTAACAGCAATTGAAAGTTTAAGTTATATTCACAAATTCAGACATCTATAAGCATTAAATTAGCCAAAATGGCCGAAAACGGCCCAACATGACCGTTTTTCTCAATAGCCGTGTTATGTGGAAAAAAGGTATGGGACCTACATTTTAGATTACATTATTGTAAACAACTTATATCCAAACCGTTTTTGTGTAGCACTAAAGGTTCTTGCGTAATAGGCCAAAATTACTAAAACTGAGTAAACATTGGGCTCTATTTTGGTCACCATCTGTAATGCACTAGGTTTTCAGCCTGACACCATTTGGAATCTTAAAATGCACATAATTTTCAGTAGGTTCCACAAAAGAACTGCCCCCAAAATGCAAGGTATATTAATATTCTATTCGTATTTCCATATATGAATTAAATACATCTACATATATATCTACATATATATACATCTACATATGTAGATGTACATCTACATATATATATATATATCTAGCAACGGCCGAGTGCACCGGCCTCACCATCCCGTCGTAGAATCAAGTACCCCACCTTGTAGTGCCATCTGTTGACGGGATTCGCTTTCAAATTCTGGTTGGGACACTTTTCCAACGGCTTCGAACAGATGGCGCCACTTACCAAACCTGCCATGTCGCCGTCTAGTGACGTCCTTGGATTACAAGTTATGGTTATGAGACTTTTTCCAAAGTCTTCCAAGAGATGGCGCCACTTACCAGACCTGCCGCATCGCTATTTGGATCATGTTTTGGTGTGTTATTGTAGCACCAAAGCGGCAACAAAGTTGCAGTTGCGTGGAATGTGCAATTGTTGTCGGTGTTTGAGTTGAAATAAAAAACAACCCGTGTCTACTAAACCAAGCAACTTTAAACCAAATGACGATAGGTTCTTAATTTTGAGGCCTCCAATGGGCTTCGAAATTAGCCGCCTGATACAATGGAAAGGCGCATTTATTTCCTAAATGCTCACTTCCAGAAAGGAGTTGAATTGTTTTCAAGTGGGCTGCGACAATCGTTCCTTGCAACAATTTCGCAATGCATGGTATCGAGGTCAATTGTTTCAGAGGATTAACTTAACAAGGGATTACTTGCTTACTGAATGCTGGATTTCTCATTGATAGGGTCTTTTTTTAGCCTTCAGTCAAACGTACGCATGCGACTTTTCCAGGGCCGCACCAAAGAAGAAATGTCACGGGCCGCATTTTCGGAGGCGGGGGGGGGTGAAGAGAGAGCAGGGCAAGTGTGTGTGTGGGGCAATGTGCGTTACCGAATTGAATTGTTTCAAAGGAATAACTTAGACATGGAATTACTTGCTTACTGAATGCTCGATTTCTCAGTGCTCGGTGACGGGGTTTTTTGGCCTCATCATTCAAACATATGCATGCGACTTTTCCGGGGCTTCACCAAAGGGGAATGTCACGGGGCGACATCTTCGCGGGGGAAGGAGACAGGCAAGTGCGTGTGGGGAAACACGTATGCGTTTCCGGGAGGGGGCAGGAGTGTGGGGATTGGGAGTTAAAGTAATTGTGGGGGGAGGGCATACGTGATATATATTGATAAATTTATATCTAAAGACCAAACACCTGAGGGCCGGAGGGACGCGGAGAGATATTCAGAACCCACACTATGGGAGTGCAGGAAGGGGGTGCAAGGGGGTGCGTCGAGGGGGAGGGACAGGGACGTGCGGGGCGGATGTGAACTACGTACCGTTTCTTTCTTAGTGGGTAAGCTACTAGGTTTTCGATAGGTTTCACTGGTTTTTTCTCGCAGCTAAAATTTCGAATGGTTAGAAACAAACTCTTCTTTTATTTCAAATTTCTCCATAGCAAGTGGGTAGTTGTTGTGGAGTGCATGATATGCATCAGGGTAATTCAAATCTACTTCCAGAATCTATCCAACAGCCAGGTGTCCAGTTTCATAGTCACATCGAGGGCTAGAAGCTCATCTTTCGTCAAATACCTAAAGCCGTCGTAACGCAGCACCTGCCTCATAGCCCAGTCATGCACGTTATTGATGTCCCAGTTGATATGTAATATTTAGGTTTGTTGGATCGTACATTTCTGATATGTAACGGTTGTTGTCCTCGCGTACCTTTCACCAATGAAGCTAACTCCACCCCATATTTCACAGCTATGAAGTCATGTTTGCTGGAGTGAGTAAATGTTTCCAGATCTGCCTTGGTCATCTTTAAAGCTTCTGCCCTCCTGAACCCCGGAGTAGAAACATGGTAACATGGATCTATGGCACAGTCTTGCAAGTAAATCCTGCAGAATTCTTCAAAAATATTTGCCAAAAGCAAGCAATCTGTCGTCGGATATATTTCATGGTACGAAACAAACGATTTGATTTTAAGCATATTCCATATCTTTTCCACGTGTTCGTACTTTTCGTCAATTAGGCTCTTTTCTTTGAGAATTGAAGCTCTTTTCTTTGAGAACTTCTTTAGACAGTAACAACTCCTCTTCAAATACTTTCATGTCCGAAACAAATTCGTAGGAGTAGTACCAACGGTTTAACATTTCATTTGTGGTGGCTTGGTATACATTGGGAAGGAACCACTTTGCCATACCACCAGCTTTCAAGAACTGTCATGTCATTTTAAATGTTCAGTATTTTCTGAACACTTAAAATCTCTGTATTCTGTATTTTGTTATAGTTTTCAGCGAAAAGGAGAGAATATTAAAGCTGTCTGTAAACTTAAGACGAGTGCACCTTTTTTTGGTTTCAGCACAGCCAGTTTCAACAGTTGTGGTCATGCTCGTGAATCTTGATGCATTTCTCGCTAGGACTTCTACATTCGGAAACGTGTGCATTGCTCTTACCAATAAATGCATATCATATTCTTCCAAATTGTGAATTACCACTATCGTGGTGCACTCCCACGCATTCAGATTGCAACTAGTGTGAGAAACTTCTTAGAACTGGCCAGTAATGTGGCAGTGATCCCGGACATTGCCGTCTTTCTGACTGAATCGCTTCTCACAAAATGTGCAGTTTATGGCGTTCTCAATTCAACATCTTGGAACAGATTGAGAAATAGTGGCTGGGCTCATTTAAAACTTCGTCGTACAGTTGAGCTTCCTACCTCTCCTAGTAACAACTGGCTCCCACTACAAAGTAGCCGATGCTGCAAGGTTGATAATGGTTGATTTTCTTTGTGCTGTAGCTGCACGAAGAAAGATTTGATAGTACAGTAGCGATCAGTTTGTGGAGGCACTCGATATTGGCCTTTATGATTTTGGGATGGGCATTTTTTCTATTGAAATGTCGGAATTTCAAAAAAGGTTTCACCCGGTTTTTTAACTGTAGAACTTGAGGTGATCGATTGATTCTTGTTCATTCTAGTGCACGTTTTCTCAGCTCCATACCTTCAAAAATGTGGCGAAACAGTTGCTACAGTAATATTGTAGCTTGCTCCTCGATACCTGGTATCGAGAAATTCGTCAATATTCACGATGGCACAGTAGTGATAATTGTTGGTGAGTACTGATTAACTCTTCATTGGTAGTTACAAGAAGATTTATTGGTGTACCTTTAATGTTTCTGCTCACACAAAGGGGCAACGACTCATTCTCTTTGTTGTAAGCGATCACATTGATCAATAAATTTGTGTTGGATTTCTTGAACGCACCAATGTGGGCCAGTGATGTTGGAAAGACCAGCATTGAACAATCTACCATTCTCTCATATAGTTCGTATTCTCACGGGTCCATGAAGCTTAATTGGTGTTTGGCAGTGAGAACAAAATGATAGAAGCACTTGTGATCCGAGATATTTTGAACGTTAACTACGAAGTTCTACAAAGTTTTTTTTAATTTCTATGGCAGAGGCCTGAGCGGGTCAATTTTTTGCCACTCGGATTGTGACTCCATAGGAGTCGTTTATCACCCAGCCACTCCCTTTTTCGGTGAATTTGTAGATGAATGTTGGATTTTTATGATTAGCCACGTCCACCAACTGGGGAATATCCAATGGACTGTAGGTGGGGTGCAGTGTGACCAAAATCCAGTTGGCGCTTCAAGGTCATTCGAATAAACTTATTCCCAAACAAATTTGGGCTTTACAAGTCTTTAATTGCAGGACTCAAAAGTTTAGTAGAGCTTCTAAACTGTGTCGCATAAATATTAAAACGTACAAGCGGTCTACAATGTCCACAGCTTTCCTATACTCTCGATGTTCGAATGCTTGTTGGCAGTGGATAGGATTATCGTTCCAGCCTAACTCCCTGTTGAAACACTTGTACTCTGGTGGGTAATTATTTCTGTGTCTCTATCCGTGATGATATATCAACATACCTAGGGTAGGAACTGTTTCAGTGCAGTAACTGTTCCTCCATCAATAGAAAGATTTTAGATGTTGTTTAAAATATCCTGGTGTCGCTATAATAATAAAACCATTAGAGGTGAATAGGAATGATTTCACATCCTGGTATATCTATTTAATAATAAAGGTATTAGAGGTGAACAGGAACGATTTCACATCCTGGCCTCTCTATTTAATAATACGAACACTGAATTTTTGGTATCTTTCAACAAACATAGATCTTTCATTTCACCAGCTATCCTAATCCGGGCAGTTTCTGATCTAATCAAGAATGAAAACGCTCATCGAACCATTTCCATCTGACGAGGAAACCTATTTCGCCTTTGACGTTTTTTGTTTCGATAATCGAGATCTGGTCCGCTTGTTTTCTGCTACTCTTCTTCATAAAAGGTACATACTATTTTAGTTCCCAGCTGATTGACTAATATGTAGCAAGTTGGTTGTGTAACACTTCATACACCTCGTACACTTCATACACCTCAAACAGTTCGTTGGTAAAGTTTTGCATATATCCCTTGTCGAAATATATTTTGCCATTGTCGCTCTTACTAGATCCCTGATTTCGAAATGAATTTTCTTCTTTTTGGAAGGACTCTTTTTCAGCAATATGTTGCTGATCTCCAGTTCATCACGTTTAGTTACTTCGGATGGTTTCATTTTAATGGTAGAATGAACTTTGTCATTGTAATCTTTAAAAATTTATTTATGTCTATCCACTTGCTATTACCTTTCATCATGAATCATTTCCACATGAAACTTTTCAGCGAGCGGTTCAAACGATCGACCACGCTCGCTTTGAATTCTAACTTTTTCTAATAGTAGTTTATTTTGTGGCATTTCGTTAGTGCTGCAAAAATTCCTTCCCATCATCCATTTGCAAATTGTTCATGGGAGTTGAAATAGTGGATAGGACCTTCGTAAAAGATGCGATGACATCATCAGCATTCTTTGATTTCATGGGGACAGCCAAGTGTTCTTTGAAAACAGTCAATAGCAGTTAACAAGTACTTGAAATTTTCATTTTGTTCCGAGTAAGGTATCATCTCGACTAAGTTGGGTTGAAATAAATCACCTATCCCGTAACTTATATCGTGCCTTTTTAGAAAATACCACGTAGCTGGTTTGTGCAGTTCTTCGACTAACTTTTCCATGTGTTTTTTTTTTTAATTCCCTTTCCCAACTTTACTTTACTTCGGTTTTCATAGCCATTGCTACAGCAGCTGTTACCAACTTCTCTTTGAGCCCCAATTTGTTAGTTTTGCTACTTTTACTGCATTGGAGGCTAATTTCTGTCAGCTTCGTGCCTTCGGTCCAAGTTTGTTTGGTAGAGTATAATGAATGTCATGCTGTTTGCAGGCCTCATTTAGAAAATTAATACAGCATCTTATCTGTTCAGTCTCTTGTTCAGTTTTGTTCCTAGACTGCAGTAGTTGTAACCCGGGAGAGGAATTTTCATTGCCAACTTGTCTATCGCTCTGTTTAATAATCCTAAATTGAGCTTTCCTCATGCCACATACTTTACACTCAACCTTCAGCAGTTGTCTATAATGCTTAGTCACAACGTGCCTGACATTTTTACTAGTTGTCTATCTTTTGCATATGAGGCAGTACATCTCTGTTTATTTATAAAATAAGAACGTGAAAGTATTTAGAAACTAGTTTTTGCACCACATAAAAATATGTAGAGAATTTATCAAAACACAATTTTTCATTAGAGTAAATGAAAGATGACCGTGTAAATTATGATATAGTCAATATTAATGAACAACCATCGACTGGTAATTTATTGAATTTTCCCTAGAATGTAAGGTGCATTATTTGCGACCTTGTCACTTGTTGAAAGATCAATTTATTTATAAGTTTCATTTGCAATAATTCAGGTTGGTTGAGTAACGACAGTCTGTGCGTGTACACCAAGCCACTTCTCAATACATCCATCTCAGGAGAGCCCACGAGGAAATTCGTCCAGATGTAGCTACCTTGTGTTCCAGCAATGCAAATATCTAACCACCCGAAGAGCTGCCATCTGGCAAAATGGCAATTTTATTCGACAATTTCACATTGTGAAACAAACTACAATCGAACGCTACTTAGCCTACGGCAAGTATGTGGACACCATATTCTTTTATGTGTGCCAGACTTAGAGAACAATACCTAAGTGAGTCATTTGGCATAATATCAACATTATAATTTTCCGACAAGATGAAGCAAACCTAAAACACGCCTTCAATAACCTCGTTAGTGGTGACATGATTATTGAAGAGTTTTGTCCCATGTGTGGTGACATGTGGAACTCTAGTTTCCTACGGTTTTCTACTCATAGATAAAACTAAACCCTTGGACCAAAGGTACAGAAGAATGCTCGACTAACAACAACTTACGTTTCCATCAAAGACATGTCTGCTGAAGGGTTTTGTTGACACAAACCTTATTTTCGTAATGTACTAAAACATCATTTCTACTAAAGTTGACAGTAACAGAAGAATACCCCAGAAATTTCAAAATACTAAACTGGAAAAATAGACGTCTGAACACTTACAAAAGATATTCAAACTAATCATTGATCTGATACTAGATCATACTAAAAAGCAGATTCTCAAGGGGAAGAGGCTTCAACTCAGCATCAATGACAAATCAAAGAACTGTTGGCTATAGAGGCTGGAAAGAAAAAAAATAAAAAAAAAAATATCATGGATAACGGTTAGAGCACATTCACACAGGGTTAGAGGCGGCCACAGGCCACGGAGGATAAGAATTTAGCGAGTGATGATAGTGAAATACAATTTAATGCAGGTGCCAGGAAATGATTCTCTAGTTCATTGGGTGACTTACCTGATACACTTTCTGATATGTCTCTGGCCCTCACGCCGAGTGCTTGTAGGGGACAAATGGAAGAGACCTATTTACTCAGCGATTCCACAGTCATACGCGGTCTGCTAGCCACCGAATATTTGAGCATGTTCGCCATTCAAGAAAGAGAGTCTGACCGACCCCACTTTTGGCACTCGATACAACCTGGGGAATAAGCGTTATATGATTGGAGCGGTGGAAGTAGAATTTTGAGAAGACGACATGATTATGGGAGGAAAAAGGTACAAAGGGGCGGGTAATTTGTGGCATTTGGTTATGCTGAAAAATCCTAATAAACCTCCTGAAGGAGACCCGAGTCTGTTGAACTATCACACCGTTCAGAAAAGGAGTAAACCTATACACCACAGTAACGATGACAGTACTAAAAGCTTAAATCCGGCACAGGTTTCAAGTACACAACGTTCATAAAACTGTTTGGGGCAGACCTGCCTAGGTGGTTGGAAAGGCCTACAGTTTCTGCAGAGATCCCAACAACTTGTGCGAAAAACTGAAGTTGATAAAACCATCAAGAGACGCCACAACAACTCTCTAGACAAAGAATTTGTCCACACTTTCACCGAAATGAGGCACAACGCCTTGCTGTCAAATGGGGGATATTGCAAACTGATAGGCAAGTTCGGAAATTGTTGATATAATGTGTAAAACATGTCACTGATTCTGACATCCAATATGGCCAATTTTTTTATGACTTTTCCTTCTCCACTAATATGGGAAAGTGACCACGAATTTGGCTCTAGTCAGTTTGGAAACTTGCAACTCAATTTCTGAAGTTATATAGGACATGACTGATTCTTTCACCAACAGTGTGGATGGTGGTAACCTCTGGATTAAAATCGTCGTCCCAGAAGGTTGTTACGAATTAGATGAAATTGTCAAAATCATTCACAGAAATCTAAAAGATAACAATTACTGGAACACCTCAGAAAACATGCCTTACATTCTCGTCGAAGGAAATCTAAACACTCTAAAGTGCAAACTAAACATTACATACTGGAGACTGAAGATTGACTTTTCAAAACAAACTAGCTTATCAAAGATTTTTGGTGTCGTAGCCAAGAATTATAGTTATGGTCACCATGAGGGAACAAATACCATGAATATTTTAAACATGAATACCATACTGGTACATTGGGATTTGGCATCTGGTTCATACATAGGCGGAACGACATAACATACTCTCTACTCGTTTTTCCCCAACGTCTCCCCGGGGGTATAAAGTGGTTTTTTTGTCGTACAATCTGAGATATCTACCTGTTACTAAAAATGTGATAAAATCTATTAGAGTTTGGTTGAATGACCAGGTCAACGGGCCTGTTAATTTGTGAGATGAGACATTAACGATGAAACTGCATTTCCAAAAAATAAAAACCTAAATTGTTGAAATTTAATAGGAATAATAATTAAACACCCATTGACGGTCTGCCTTCAGCCAAAGAAGTAACCGTCCCCAACCAAGTGGGTGCGTCTTATAAAAGAGAAACATTGTCATGAGCTTAGGGGGAATGACAAAACTTTCAGAGCTAGAAAGCAGCAATTTCTGAGTCGCAAACACATCAAAGTTAAAAAAAATGTCTCATCATTTCCTTAGGATGGAGACTGTAACGTATGTGGCCCTTACCATCATTAGGCCACTGGCCTACTAACCTAAGGCTTAACTGGAATGACGGGGTTCTCTACATGGCTGGGTTAAAGTGTGGCATAGTTTATTGTCAGCTCTGCCTTATAAGGGGAGAGTCACATGACACTACATGCAATATGTATATACAATAAGAAGAGTGCACAAGGAAAGGATCTGTGGCTCCCTCTGGTTAAGGGTAGGTAACGTAGCAACACCACAGTCGTCCCTCCTAAAAAAATAAATTGAATTGTTCAATTTACATTAATTACAATAAAATTCATTTCGATATTATATAATCCATAATCCTATAATTTAGTAATATCTTTTGTTTCAAAATTCATCTTCATAGGAAATAGTTGTTTTATTTCATCTTTCTTGTAAAATTTTGGATCTTTTGTTAAAATTTTTAATCTTCTCCCCGAAGGCGCAATTGTCAGAATTAGATTACAGTTAATCTTCGTTAGCTGAACGTGCTTTTCTCTTTTTGCCAGTACTTTACCAACAAGAATGGTCGTCTCAGGACCTACACTGAGAAAAGAAAACAGCAAAACAAACAAAACAAGTTACAAGCCTACACCCTAACAAAACCCTAGCCTGCATCCTGGATATATACGATGTAACTCAGTCGCATTCATAATTATATCTTGAACTTAATAAAATTTAAATTTAGAATTAATTAGTCCAAAACAGCTCAAATATAAAGCAGTTCAAATATAATATTCCTTTTCGCTTCCTAGAAAAGATGACTTCTTAATCTTGCACTTCCGTAGCACTGCTCAGCAACAGGTCAAGTCATGACAAAATCTCTTGGCTGTTCAACGAACGCCCTAAGCTGACGCTTACCCCAGATGACTTCGCACCTCTCAGTTGGCATTAAACATCGGTAGTTTTGGTTTTCAAAATCGCCGCCTGATGGCGTCACACGGCACAACCTCCAACTGGACATCTGAAACACTGCCACAGTAGGACAAAGATGATTGGTTAGCACTAGAGGATCACCCCACCTTCCTTCAAACGATTTCATTGGCGCAAGCCTCCAATTGGCTCGCCGCCATTGAATAATTAAGAACTTCGATCTTGACGGTGTACAGTTCATTAGTATTCAGTGATTTTCAGCGGATTTTTAAAACGGAGTGAATCGTCGACTGTACAATTAAGTGGATTTACGGTTTCAGTTAATTCACCAGGTGCCCAATTTCTACTGCCGCTTTTCGGAGACGTTAGCGTAGATGGTATAGCACAATATTACGGCCGCAGCGTACGTTAGAGACAAAATCAGTTCAACCATAACCTCCAGTAAGTGATAGTTCGGTTAGCGTAGCTTAGTTTCGGAACGTATTAATTTAATTTCTTCTTCGTAACGATGTTTCGAATAAGCCTTTTACTGAATAGATCGGAATAATTTCACATAGCCTTTTAACGGAGTAGCTGAGAATTAGCTCGTATAGCATACGAAAATATAATCCACCCATTAGAAAAATTGAGCATGGATATTATCGGCATTTTTCAACGGAATAATTGATCTCGAGCTACAACTATACAACGGAATAGTTCACTTCCTAACGGTGCATTAAGAGTTGGCGTTCAGTTCATTTCCACGTAACGTAAATATACAGCTGATGCGAGTTTTTCGATGCTTCACGACGGGCTAACTTTTTTCTAGGGATGGACGGCCATTTACAATAAGTACTTATTATTAAATACTATAAAGACTTAGTGGTAGTATCAATAACAACGTTAGTTTCAGGTTTTCAATAGCAATGTTTGTTTAACCATAAGTTTTAGGTTTTCGAATAGCAATGTTAATTATTGTTTAACCATAAGTTATAACATGCTAGTTTAAATAAATAACCCGGTAGTGCAAATATTAACAGTCGCACGACCAAGGTAAAACTAACCTACAAGAGTTTAACATTGTAACACACCGCACTACGCATGGTAGCCACCATTACGCAACGCACTAAGCCTGGTAGGCCACCTCATCCACCCTAAAAAAAAAATATTTTTTAAAAATATTTCTGTGTTTCTACGAATGCTCCTGATTAAATAAAATTTTTCAAAGTTAAGATATCCAAAGTTTTAAATTTTTTTTTTTTTCAACTTTAAAGGTTTAGTTAACCAAAATCTCACAACTGACTACGTCCTTAGCCTAGTAATGAAACTTTTTTAATTACACGATAGTACCAATGTTAGATATTATTTCAGGTAACCACAACACTCCTAACAACGTAGCGCTGCGTTTCAACGCTTCCAGTATTTAGTTCTGAATTGGGCCCAGACAGCTTTAACAGCAGTGTTCTCCAATCAACACTTTTGAAAAATTGTTAACTTTATTAAAACAAAAGAGGCACAACTACCTCGCCCAAGTCATTGCTTAAGGCAATGAATAATTGGTTTACAATTAACTGTTAAGTATTAATTTAAACCGTCATAAATCAGCTAAACCCAACTCACCCCCAATTAAACAATTTTACTTGCTCCAGATGAGTATTTGACCTGTTCAGACCAGTTATCGAAATCTACAACATAACACTAGTACTAAACGTATGTTCAACTTACAGTTTACTAGAGTTTACTAAACTGTTCATACTCAGGAGAATGGAATACTGTTCCTTCCCCAAGTTAAAACTCAAACAATCTAAACTACAGTTCCAGCAATAACATTCCACTTCCTCCTTTTTTAAGTAACTTAGTTGGACAGTTTATTCAAGCTGTAAGACTTGAATAGAAGTAGCAAACAATACTTAGGCTTTTGGTTACATACGTTACCGCACATTATGCGTTTAAGCAAGCTAGACCGAGACTACACATTAAGTCATTTAAACAACAATTAAGTTGTAAGCTCGTGACCCCTTACGGCCCAAGCCAGTCTAACTTAACCAAGACCCCTTACGATTTTGGCGAATTGCACATTGCAAAGCAATGACTACCAATTCCATAAACCCAAACGCTGATATTGTCAATTTTATCAACGCTATGGCTAATAACACATGGTTGTTACAAACCTTAAGTCAAGTCAAAAGCTTCGTAAATAGCCTTTAAACTAAAGGTAAATTTTAACAAAGCTTCCATCGCACTAGCTTTCAACTGACGGCTTTACAACAATTAAATCTTTTAGAAATACTCTTGGCATATTAAATCTTTTCAAACCATACACAGGGTTTTATATCTTTTAAGGTAGCCTCAGTATTCTAAATCTTTTAAGTAAGCTTCAAACCCAGTTTACACAGCTTTTTAACATGTAAGTCTAAACACCTTACAACCATTTTAAACCATACACAGGGTTTAAAAAAAATCTTAAACATAGCCAGCATTTAAATCTTTTAGGAATACTCTTGGCATATTAAATCTTTTTAAACCATACACAGGGTTTTAAATCTTTTAAGGTAGCCCTAGTATTCTAAATCTTTTAACATAGCTAGTTTTCACAAATTAAATCTTTTGGACGTGCAGTCACTTTCTTAATTCTTTTAAACCATACACAGGGTTTTAAATCTTTTAACCATACACAGGGTTTCAAACCATACACAGGGTTTACTATAGTACTCACCATCCAAATGTTTTAATTAATTTTTCCACAGAAAATCTTAGTTGTTAATTGAACCATTAATTAAACCACCAAACTAAGTTTCTAAATGACACACACTTATCCATTAACCCTGCGATGGCCGCCCATCCCAAAGCAACTTAAAACCAACTGGCTTAGAATGGCGCACTGCACATCGCGTTTATCAACGAGTTTACAGTACCTTGTGTAACTAGCGTTACCCACAGAATGTCCATCTTGATTACCAGAAGCTACATCCATGGTTCCCGGGTGACACTGCACTGGTGTTTCTTCTCCCCGCAGAAAAAGGTTAATAAAACTCTTTTGCCCAATAATACTATTAGGTCTTACCAAAAAGCCATTACATCCCACCTCGTCGCCACTGTAACGTATGTGGCCCTTACCATCATTAGGCCACTGGCCTACTAACCTAAGGCTTAACTGGAATGACGGGTTCTCTACATGGCTGGGTTAAAGTGTGGCATAGTTTATTGTCAGCTCTGCCTTATAAGGGGAGAGTCACATGACACTACATGCAATATGTATATACAATAAGAAGAGTGCACAAGGAAAGGATCTGTGGCTCCCTCTGGTTAAGGGTAGGTAACGTAGCAACACCACAGAGACCAACGAGGAATACCCGAATCTCATCGAACCATTCACACTGGACGAATCCCTCATCAGTTACAATCATCCCGAGTACCGGCTCATAGTGGGTACGAACGTGAATACTCCTAACAGTGATATTAGAATTACAGTTCAAAATCAAGATTTATTCCCGCATCCACACCAAAGCTACATTCACGTGATAGGTGCACTTGTCAAAATTCCTGATGGTTCCTCTTACACCATAACTGATAAAATTACTTTGGTGAACAATGCCGCCACATGTTTATTTAGCTTGATACAGTATAAGATAGGCGACAAGACATTTGATCAGTTGAATATACCGGGTTTTGCAAGCATCATTAAAGTCTTCATAACTTACTCTCTAGAACAACAGGCAGAGCTAACCAATAGAGGATGGTGTTTGGTCTCCAATAGTGCATCTATGACAGCAAATTCTACGAATTTGATTTTTGAACATGAAAGAGATGTGCTCTTTGCCCGCACCACAAAGGGCAGTTTTTTCGTTAGCCGTACCGTTATCTAACTTTCTAGGGTTTTGCACAGACTATACATAAAATTTTATATGCTTGTCAACAAACACTGGTACTTATTCGATCATTGGCCGATAAAGCAATATTCAGAGCATCAGGTGTTGATGCTGCCAAGATAGTCTTGGAACAAGTGACTTGGCAGCTACCGTACGTGATTCTCTTGGATGATCAAAAAAATAAACTGTACAGCATGGTGGATTTGGGCATCAGCATTCAGACACTGGAACTCTGACCAACTGGACCTTCCCAACCCGACCAGTTGTATTTGGAGACTGATAACCACTTTGGCTTTCAAAAGACCTAGGTAGATAGCAATAGGTTTTCAAATGGCTGGGGACAATGATACAAAAAGGAATCTGGCAGTCTTACATCAGTGCAGCTTTACTGACATCCGTGTTATGCTCAGTTTGGAAAAATACCCTTTCCTGGATTTAAGTGCAAACATTGCCCAAGGTAAAATTTCTAACTTGTATCAAATGATCGCAGGTTTTAGAAAACTGTACTACGTCTCGTGGTGGCTATAGACTGTTCGAAACAAAGCAAAAGATTGTCTCCATCAGTTATATATTTGCAAGTAAAAATGAGCTTTGGTAACGCTGTTCCAGCTAACACGAAAGCGCATGCAGTAGTAATCAGTGATAGAGTAATATATTTGAAATTGGACTGCAGTAAAGTTGAAGTTTTGGTGTGACACTTTTTTCTTTTTCATGAAGAGAAAAAATCATGTATAAAAATATTGTAGTCACTTTGACTTCCCATAGAAAGCAAAAAAATGCTAAAACATATCAAAGCTGGCAAAGCTCCCTCTTTCTGCCTTTCCAATTCTCAGGTAAAGAGAGAGAATGTGACACTTCCAATCTCTAGAACACAACACGATAAAGTACTAAAGGCACAAGACGGGTAGAGTACTGAGCTTAAAATTTTTCTCATACCCAAGTCAACACTGGTGGTATAATTACTTTCCTTTTACCCATGCTGGCAGGGCAGGGCGTGGTTGGTGGATTAGCTGGTGGAGCCGCATGATATCTAGTGCCGTGAACTTGGCAAGGAATAATGCCAGGCAGCTGTAAGAATTGAAATGCCATAATGTCATAATGCCATATGCCATGGAGGCACTCACCATGTATAGAAAGAAGGGAGCCGTATTAAAAAACCTACCTATAAAAAAGCTAAAACAAACCAAAAACCAAAACACTAGACGAGGGTACGATCTCAAGCCGGTGTACCCTTAGACTGGCCTCAGACTAATGTTGATCTAAACAGATATGCCAAAAAATGAGGTGTCCCCAATTACAGAGGGACATTCACCAAAAACCTCCTTCCTCTAGGTCTGCGGATGAATGGAGAGAGCATCATCATCAATTTACAAGATTTCATAGGTCTTGGAACTCACTGGTGTGTTATTTCAGTCGAGGGCACAGCTATTCTTTTTATTTCAATTGTTACGATTCAAAAGCTTATCTGATCAAAAGATATCTCGGTGGTAAGTTTGTATCAAACCACCGAAGAACCTAGAGAGATACTCTGTGGCCAGTATTTCTTCAAGTTATCCATAATTTGAAGGAAAAAATATGAGCCTCAATAAATTTGGTAACTTAGCGAAGCGGATCAAATCTCCATTGTTGCCGAAGGAAGATTTTTTGAGTGGACCAGACACATATTTCGATGCCAGACAGACAAGAATTAATAACCTGGCAGCTCCCCTGCTGAAAATGAACTGCAGAAAAACTGCAGTTTCGATGGCAACTGCAAAAAGAACATTAAAAAAACTGCAGTTAAACTGCAGTGTATGTGAAATGGAATGAAACTGCAGTTTAACTGCAGATTCGATGGTAACTGCAAAAAAACTTTAAAAAAACTGTAGTTAAACTGCAGTTTATGTGAAAATCAACAAGTTAACTTGAAAACTGCAAAATAACTGCGGTAAATTACTGGGAAGGTTAGGTACAACTAAGGTAACACATAAACTGCAGAAATAGGGGCTCGAAAACCAGCAGTGTCGGTTTGCTAACGCAGCTAACCCCCCCCCCCCCCACGCGCATTTTAAGCCTATCCACAGGTTATTTTCTTTACTACGCATTTTTTAAAATTTTGATTGCACTTTTTTTTTGCCCTACTAGTCATGTAGTGTGATCGGCATTTGGCGATGACAAAATTGTCATTAATAAACAGGACAGAAAGCCAAACGGGCTCGATTACTAGTGATCAATTAAATAGGGAATGGAAAAGATTTACATTAATTTTAATTGTTAGTTACCGAATTCTCTGAACAAATTATTCGGCAATAACTATTTGTAACGCCCTTATAGCGCCTTTAAGAAAAATCCAGGAAGTCGTCCCTACGTTAAAAATGTTCATGCCTTCTCATGTTGGACATTGGACCACCACCTACAAAGTTTTGACCTTTTTGATGTTATGGTAATATGATGACTGCCGCATCACCAACTTTTAATTGCTCTCTAAATTAAAGTGACCATAATTTTCAGTTATTTTGTTCCAAATGCCTGTTTTTCAGTGTTACACCCCTCTTTGCCAATCCAATATGATACCGATATACTAATCGAGTACTGGGATACGATAACGAATATTTATTTTCTGTTTTCTAATAAAATTTGGAAGCTACGCAAACTTTAGTTCAACTTGATTTAGGTATTACAGGACATTGTTAAGAAAAATTTTCAGTTTTATTAATTTGATGATAATTTTCTTGCTCTGTTTTGTCTATTTTGGACTTGACTTTGTTACCTTCCTTTCTCTCCAACAAGTTGTTGTAGGGAAGAGACTGCGTCTTTCTTTAGACAGTTTGGCCGGTATAGGTTTTTTTTTTGGGCGGAAGGAGGGAAATGGCGTAAAGTGCATCACTTGGGATTTGTCAAAGTAAAAGTTTTTTATTTTGTTTGGGGGGGAAGCGCAAAAATTATTAGTTGCTCCTACAGAAAAAATGTCTAGCTACTGCCATTTGGAACTTATTTTTGGTTTTGATAAATGACTTGCGGCCAACCTATTCACTTGCCTGTTGAGGTTGCTAGTGTTAAAGACGGACCAAAAAACCCTCCGCCATGCAA
>JAHWFP010262373.1:89802-122512 GCA_023313725.1 Lithobius niger
CCCACTCAGGCAGTCTGACATATAAGTCCAAAAGGCAACGGAAATAGGTTTGCATCCGTATTTAGTTCACCAATTTTGAGTCCATTAGCTTTCCGTCCCGTTTAACATATTATTTCACGTTTCTTGTGTGTTCCTTTCGGCTTCACTGGTGTGTCGCGCGCAATCAAGCGTCCCTCCAGTGGTGATTGGAAAAGTGTATGCTTACATGTATATGTGTGCGTGTTAAATGCTGCCTATGGACGTTCCTTTTATCAGGCCGTATCAATCTGATTCAGCAGTATGACCTCGGCCTTTGATTTCAGAGGTCGCGGGTTCGATTCCCCGCTCAGGCAGTCTGAAGTTTAAGTCCAAAAGGCAACGTAAATAGGTTTGCGTCCGTATTTAGTTAACCAATTTCGAGCCCACTGGCTTTCCGTCCCGTTTAACCGATTTTTAATTGTTCTGCAGATTCAGTCGCGTTAATGTCAAAATAATTATTATATTCCAGTGTTTAACATGTTTCCATACTTTCTCCATTTCAGCCTTCCCTTCACGCCACCAAATGAACTGCCATTTTGCAACAGTGAAGCAACTGCAAAATTTGCTAACAACGTCTACTACACAGTAATGTTGGGAACTGACCCCATAGAAGATTGCAACTGTATTCGGCGCTGCAACTATACTATATACAAGGCAAACAGTTATATCGTGGAACTATACCAATTCACCAATTTTTTGGCATTCTTTGATAACAACATTGTGATTCGTTATAAGGAAGTTACCATGTATACTTTAATTTCCTTCATATGTGATGTTGGAAGCAATTTAGGCATGACACTGGGCATATCATTCCTGTCTTTTTTTCGGATAATACAGGGTGTTGTCAGCAATCTACCTTGCCTTAAGCGCAAAAAACATCAAACAGTTTACCATAGAATGATTGATGTTATTGCCAAATAAAACCGACTTTTACATTATTAGTCCCAGAAAGATCTGCATATTAACTACGTGAGCTGATGCTGATTTAAATCCAAAGTAGGGACTAACCGAGGCTCCACTCGACAAAAAATGAATTTACAATTAAAAAAATTAGAAAACTGACCTTTGTTAAATGAGTACTGAAGATGTTTGCCGTGTGTCCAGCCCGAAGGCCATAACACCGGGGACGTACCCTGGAAAGGGAAGAGGAAGGGTATGGGGGACAGAAAACCACAAAAGAGAAAAAAACCATCTGCCAAAGCCACTGAATCTGCATAGAAGCAGCAGTGGGTGTGACCGCAAGTCAACAAACACGGAAAGTCTCCAATCGGAATGAAAAGTATAAAGACCCATAGAAGCGCAGTAGTAGCCTCTAAAACAGAGGAAGAAAAAGAATGAAAAGGTCATAAAATGAAGCACGCCAAGTATAAGAGGTAAAAGATAAAAACATGCAAACTTGGGAAACCAAACTCCCATGCAAAATCCTAGCTGCTTCACAAGGGTCTTACAAAAAACACTAAAAACATACCGCGTCTGGAGCTGCTGATCAGCGGCAAACAAAGTCATGGTCTTCAACGATGGCATTACACAACGTAGCAAATTCTTTTCTGTATTGAACAAAAATGAGTTCAGGGTAGTTGCAAGAGAAACCTGCAGGAATAACCTGCCTTAGAAAAGAAAATCTTGAAGGGTCTCTAAAAGCGACAGAGCAGTCTTGAAGAACATGCTGGTCACTTTCCAGGGTGGCACCACAGCAACAAGAAGGATTACCTCTCTTCCCAAAGCGAACAAGGTAACTAGCAAAATTCCCATGTTCGGTAACACACTGTATAGTCTTGGTGGACAAAACATCAAAGTGTAGGGCACTTTAGGAAAGAAACAGTAGGTTGGGCGGCCCTTGGTTGAACAATCCCATCTCTCCTGCCACTTTTTCATAGTATCGTTACGAGAAAAAAGCTTGGAGCGGGAAGAAGGTAAAGGGAGTTCCTCAAGGTCGTTCAGATTAGTGGCGGCTTCCGCGGTCAGTTAAATGAGTACTGAACGTGCTGCGTAGTCGGTTTTCTTGCATTACACCTAACAACATCAGGAATGGCACTGTCTGACTATTCTATTGTAAAATTTGATCGTTTTCCAATAATTTATTTCTGATCGAAGTTTTGTGACTCAAATATCATAAAAATGGAAAGGATTATGCAAACTGAAAGCTAAATAAAAACTGTAACATACTTTCCAAAAAAAGTATAGTGTGATCGTAAAATAACAAGTTGTCATAGCAGTGATTACCCATGTTTATTTCATCACATGGACTTTTGAATCAGCGGTTTACTTATATACATTGTATTACCTTCATTTTGGAACTGATGACTGGAATGTGGGCAGTGATTTAGCAAAACGTTGTGTAGAGGTTTGGGAGTGGGCGACCTGAACACGAAATAGCTAATGTATGGGGTTGGTTTAATGTAGGAAAATCAATAATAAATAGACATATTTGGTTGGGTTCTATATTTGATGGTCAATGTAAGATTTTGTACATAAGCTCAGCCTGCTACGACTTTTACCAAACAATCTATAAATAATTATTAATGTGATGGATGCTGATAAATGAATAATAAGGACATGATTACTTAAGTGGGGAGGGCTGGGGAAATTGGGGAGGAATAATAATAATTTCTAGTTAAGTTGCCAAATGTTACTTACAGTCATGGAGGACAGGAATGGAATGGAGCTTGGAATGCATTATTGTGATTACCTAATACTCACAATCCGTTAGCTAGGCAATGCACGTGCTTTACAATTGATGTGATTTCAAAATACAGTGTATTGTAACAAAACAGTGAGTGTAAGAATAGAGGCAGGGCACACTTAAGATCGTCATACAAGCTCAGCTCAAGGGAATCAAGATGCTGGGTCATCAGTCCCAGCATCAGGTTAGGAGGTGCAAGCAGGATGAGTCACTACAGTTGGTCATTATTTTCCTTTTTTCCGATATTACACTGTCTTAGGCACTCTCTTACACTGTCTTAACACGTCCTATTAGGCACGAAAACCTATAACCATTAACTTAAGGAGTAGGAGATTTTTTCCTATGATGCTTCCTTCAATTTCTGCCTGTGTTTAGCCATAATTCAAATGTTTGTATCTGCAAAATGTGTAAAGTAACCTATGTTATCAGTTAATTCCTTCTCATTTGGCACAAGTAGTTTTCCAACGAAACCTCGATACTTTAAAAACTAATCCACAAAACTACCTAAATACTTCTCTGATGAAATTTTAACACTGATTGTATGTTCAATAATTGTTACCTAGTTGAAGTTGTTCGGCTGTGTTGGCAGCTATTCTCACAAACCATGGGGAGTGTTCTTTTTCTTGTCTTTTTAAATAATGCACGGAATCATTGCCATTTTTCTTCATGTTAGGCCCCAAAATAAACGAACCAAAGGTGATCCAATGAAATAGTAATTGTCCAATAACCTCAAAGAATTCCTCATTCTTTCTGAATATGTTTTTGGGTATTATCTAACTTAAGAATAGACATTTCAGTATTTATGAATTGCACTACAATTTTAAGATAATAACAATGTTAGTATCAATTTATTTATGGTCACTGATTATGTTTTCTTATCCAATTCTTTCACATCCTGCTAAATGTTGTCAACAGTTGCACTCATATGTAATGTGGTATTTGAGATATCAGTTGCACATGGTTGAATAGAGTCAATAAAGTTAATAGAGGTTTCAGTATTTGTGAATTGCACTACAATTTTAAGATAATTACCGTGTTAGTAGCACCGTGTGATAATTACGTGTTTAGTAGTACCGTGTATATGGTCACTGACTACGTTTCTCCAATTCTTTCACATTGTGCTGAAACACACACTTATAGTATGGCATTTAGGAAGTCAGTTGCACATACGTGAATAGAGTTAATAGTTTTCATCTTTTGTAAATTGCACTATAGTTTTGGAGAAATGACCATGTTAGCAGCAATTTATCTATGGTCACTGACTATGACGTTTTCTTCTGCCAATCATTCACATCCTGCCGAATGTTATCAACAGTTGCACTCACTTATGGTATGGGATTTGAGAAGTCAGTTGCACGTGTTTGGATAGAGTTAATAGAGTTTTCAGTATTAAATTTGTGAATCTCTTTACAGCTTTGAGGTAATGACCATGTTAGCAGCAATTTATCTATGGTCACTGTATGTTTTCTTCTCTATTTCTTTCACGTCCTGCTGATTGTTGCCAACAGTTTTACTAACTTGTGGTATGGTATCTGAGAGGTTTGTTGCACATGGTTGGTTAGAATTAAACTGATAAAATATTTTATCCGTCTTTCCTTTAATAATTCTAGCAATTCTATTACTTCGTTAAAAACTCAGTTAACTTACTTACTCCTATCCGTTGTATTGGTATGCACATATTTACTTGCATTTCAATGACATAGTTGCTTACTTTCTGACAATATAAAGACGTTTTTAATAGAAACTGCGCTAATTCGTTCACAAAAGTTGACACCAAATGATCGTAATGAATCAAAAAAAGTAAAATGTCTTAGTTTCCAATTAGCATTTTGTATTGTTACGCTGACATAACGAAAATGAATACACTTGACAACCCCCTATTGGTATAAGAAGAATAAAATGTGTATGAACAGTTACAGTAGCAACTGTTTATATTATGGCAGGCCCTTTTGGAACACAACATGCATGAAGCATCACAAATAAAGAAAACTTACTTTCTCAGACTGGGATTTCAATGCTGAATCTTCCAGTCTACATGAGTATCTGACAGTGAGTATCTGGTTACTAAATTGAAGAACTGTTCATTAAATGTGTCAGGCTTAAGATAAAACGTTAGTCAAGGAGCGTTACAATATCGCATTGTTAGTATATCCAACAAATTTAAATTGAAGTTCATAAGTCTTAAGTCACAGATGGGATAGAAACTTGACATGACGCTTTAGTTATACATACAGTTTATCGTTACAGTAATTCTAACTTGCAGAATGTTTGTAATTTTAGTGTATTTTCTACCCAAATATTCTAGACGTCTGTAATTTTAAAAGTTAAATAAATAAATTCTGGTACTTAAGTATAATGTTTGAATATTATAATTTATACTATGTGTGATTCTATAAATACATTTTGACAATACGGCTGGCCAGGGTGAATTCATAAAGAGTGTGATGGAATCATCCAAGAAACAGTATCATAGGAAGTAGATGTCTAATACTTTAAGAAGAGAAAATACGTGTTTTGATGGGCCACATTCATAGTGAAAATGGTTTAGGAAGTAAGCAAGGAAGGAAGGATATGAAGGGAAGGACACTCAAAAGCATTCGTTATTTGATCCCAAAACTTAAGACAAATCTGGTAAAAAAAAAGTGTCGAGTAGGAGCAAAAGGAAGAACATAATAAGGTGCAAATGTAGCTGAAAAGCCAAAGAAAACGGTCACAGAGAAAAGCCACAGAAAAAAAACGTCAGGCAAAATGAGGTTTTTGCAAATGTATACTGTAATAGTTAATTTCATCCTAGTACTGGCAAATGCTGAAAATGATAACGTTGCATCTGTTATCCAGTCTGTGAAAACGAAAAATTTTTGAAGTAGCTCCTGCACTCTTTCCTCAGCAGAGGGAGAAACACCGAAAATACCCTTCTGAAGTCAACGGTCCAATGAATTGAAAACGTTGCTCCATTCATCTAGTCACAATACCACGTCATGTATTTGTTTATTGTGTTAACAGGCAGGTCGTTTTGATTGTCATCATTGTGCTACAAGTGTACAACTATTGCTTCAACACCTCATGAAGATACCATGCAGTGGAAGAAAACGTATGCTTGGAAACTTGCCAGGTGTCGTTGTCATTGTCTGCTTAAAAGCACTAAATGCTTCCTTTGCTCCACTTCGTCGATCCAATGGCAGCATTAGGAAACTATCTAACCTCTCTTATACTCTGTGATAGTATGAGTATAACCGTACTTCAGTTTGTACATTCATTGGGTTTTTTGGTCAAGTTTAATCTTTAATACTCTCTCTCGTTTCGGGTTCAGAAGTGATCTCCTTTCTCAGAACATACACCCAAAAAATTGAAGCTCTTTGTTTAAAAACATGCATTTCTAAGGTGAAGTTTCATTCAGACTTCTTCCAGTCGTTTAGTGACCCAAAATTGTATTGTGCTTGCTGCTTCAGATAACTCTTCATGCTAGCTGCTACTAGATGAAGAAACATGGTCATACATGTATTAAGCACTTTTACACATACACTACGAACAGTATGGAACTGACAATCACTGAAAAACAAAAATGTGCATGACTAATACCTTGCACAATGAATAAATATTAAAAATGATTGACTGAGTTGAGAACTTGGTTTTATTTTTTAAAGCGATTGCAGTAAAAATAATGCAAACACTTTAAAAAATAAGCATTTTCACGATGGTGAAGTAAAGCTGACAAAAGACTTAAAGACTGAATCGGTTGCTTCGTTTATTTTCTCTAACAGTCCATGAATTCTTCGAATCAGTTCCAAGTCGTGCAAAGATACACAACTGAAGCATCTGTAATTGTTTACAACTGATATTTTCTTGGCTCCTTCTTGACATGTCAGGAAAGAGAGCTAAATCAATGGCTTATGGTGAATTAGCAAAATCTCCACAGACATTTATGACAATGACATAGCTACAAAAAGGAAACATTGAACCCAAAGAATACCTAATAGTTGAAAGTAGTACTTATTCAAAACCCAGCTAGGTAGCATGGAAATACACAGGAAATGTTTGGTGATTTAATCACCTTTTCCAAAAAACAATTCCAGGAGCCAAATAGAAACTTAAAAAATATGGATTCAACAACTCCAGACCTTACCTCGTCCTGTTTCCACATACTACTTAATAGTATTTGTTTTATAATTTCTGTGTAAAGTGGTAGTGTTTTACAAAAACCTTAGAGAAATGAGATGTGACATCTGTGATCGAACTGACAAACTAAATGAACACCAACTGTATATTACACTGCTCAGCAATGAAACCATAGATTGCTCCACTCGTTTATCAATTGTTAAATATTGCCTCTTTACAAATAGGCAATATTTGGCACCCAAAACCGAAATTGGTATAGGAGAAGCTGCCAAGTTGCCACAAAGGGTCAGTCTTTGAAAGTAGTGATATCATTCAACCAGTGTTAACCCTATTAGCCAAAATTCTTGGCTCATTTCGATTTTCACTAATTTTAATTTTTTTGTCTTGACTCCTTTCTTTGACTGATGAAACATATTTGACTTAGAATTCTATAATCCCATGTGGCTCTTACATTTATCAATCCATCACATTTGTGAATAACCAAATTAAAGAAAACGTCAATGTGCCAAGATTGCTGGCTACTTTCAAAGGTCGACCCTTTTTGAAAACTTGGCTTCTCTTATACCAGCTTTGGTTTTGGGTGGATATCACACCTTTCAACAGCCTTTCACCACTCACCGGTTAGTAGTATGAAAAAGCCTTTTGGCTGAGTCTAACAGACACCATGAAATACAAATAAGAAGTAAACGCCTCATGCAGGTGATGACATTAATGTCCTCAAGTACACATGTGAAGCAAACACATCATGCAAGGAGATGTCCTTAATGACCTTAACTAAACACCTGAAGTAAACGCCAGGCATGTTGATGACCTTGATGCAGGGTGATGAACTTGATTCAGATTGATGACCTAGATGGTCTTCCGGTTTCGGTTTCCAGTTTCTAGTTTCAGTTTCTAGTTCAGACTTCATCGACCTGGATGCCTGTTGTTTACCTTCACGTGTCCAGGTTGGAAGGCAGAGACCTAACGCAATATATGGAGGATCTCTGCTGGAAAAGAGATGCTAATTGTAGGTTTCATAGTTGGTTTTATTTTTATGTTTGCAGTCTATTGACCACTTAATGGCTTTGTGGCAGTCGTACAACAAGTTATATTATTTTAATGATCCACGTGTTTAAAAGTGTCCATTATAGTGTTTCCATGGAGAATTGATTTCTGGCAGATTACATGAAGCATGCTACTCCAGTAAGAGAAGGGAAGCCACTAATATTTTAGCACACTTGTGCCAAGCTGATTGTTTGGTTAGTTATTTCTGTTTGAATTTGAATTTCTTTCTGGCCCTACCTATAATTTCATCTATGTGATTCATGGTAACAGGTGTGAGTGTTGCTATTTATTCTTGTGCTGGCCATTTTTAATTTACTGCAGTCTATTGAATTAACTGTGGTCGGAGTACATTGTATGCTCTACTAGCAGTATTGATTCTTGCCACGAAAAGGTTTTTAGCCTAATTCACGACGTTGTAAGCCTTTAACCTGTAAAATTTCAAGTAATAAGGGCAGTGTTTTAAACCAAGCTTTTCAAATGGTCAGAGTTCTACCATTGATGTTTAAAATGCATCTTTGTAAACTGCTCTCATAAATGACATGGTCGGTGCATTTTGTTAGGTGCCAAGTTGAAATCCGAGTTAGTCAACTCATAGGGAGTAGACCTTTGGTAAGTGTTGTTTTCTATTTTTCTTTGTTAACCATACGAATGTGCTTTTGAGTCGAACTAAGTGCTGGGGTACCCAAAGGTCAGAGGACCCTAAGGTTCGATTACAATCAAAAGTTAAATTTTTGGCTCTTAAGGCTGAGGAACATTTTTCGACCCTCTTGTTTTGGAAGCAACAAACTACTCAGGGCGGGGGTTGTTTAATGTCGGGAATGACTTGCTACTCAGGTAGTGAGTTGTTTTCTGTAGGAGGGAGTCAGCATTCAGATGGCTGCCACCAAGTTCATTTTCTGAGTTCAGCATAGACTTATGTGGCTGTAACTTCCAAAGTGGTCGTGGAGCGAAATGGTTTGGAATTTGCCATTTCTCTGTCCATCTCTGTACCTGACCGTATTACTACCCAGTATTAAATAAGAAATTTTTTTTATTTGATAATTTATTTATAATAATCTAAGTTTGTTGCAAATGCAACCGGAATGGCAAGGACCTAGTGGCCACTGACTGCCATCCGATGTTAAAACTGAAAAGAACATTTTGCCGGCCCCCAGCTAGGCCGGCTAAAACTGGTTTCTTTGTACCTAAAACATTCTTAACCTGATAATTTTGCATTACATTCCTTGAATGTGATTTCCCTTGGAGGTTTCTTTTTCCGGTGCGCAGCCGTCTGCTTGAATGTCCCTACTGCGCATGGGCGCGACAGTACTCCCTTATAAAAGCCACAGCTTGCACGCTATCGGCATTCATTTTCTCTCAATGTGTCAGGCGGTGACTCGAGAGGGGAGGCAGGGCGGGAGTAGGTTAAGTATGTTTTAGGCACAAAGAAACCATTTTTAGCCGGCCTAGCTGGGGGCCAGCAAAATGTTCTTTCTTTGTTGCCAAAACATCTTAACCTGATAATTTTGCATTATCAGCAGACCTCGTCACGTTTGGTGGCGGGCACCGCCTGAACGAGTGCCCCGGGGTGCAATCAGGCGTTCCCCCAAAAATCTTTAGTCTGGAAGGGAAAAAATTTGCACTTTATTCAGAACAGGTTAAATGACAGGAACTTGGTCTCTTTCGTAGGATATGGTGGCCCTGAAAAGGGCCGTTTGGGAGTCTTGCTTCCTTCTGGATGGCTTGCTTCCATCTGGGTGGCTTGCTTCCTTCTAGGTGGCTTGCTTCCATCTGGGTGGCTTGCTTCCTTCAAGGATGGCTTGCTTCTATGTTCTGAGTGCTTAATGGGGGGTTGACCGCGGTTCTGGCTGTGACGATTGGTCCCAGCCGGTGTAGTCCTGATTCTTCTCTTGACATGTCCCTCAGGTAGTGGGAGGTGAAGGTCGTTTGATGTCGCCAAAACGCTGCTGCTAGGATTTCTTCTATTGGAATAGCATTGTGGTGGGCCCATGATGTGGAGATAGCTCTCACTTCGTGAGCCATCACTCTCATGCTCTCTTTCGGGGTTTTGTCGTGGCTGCTTCGATTGTTTTCTTAATCCATCTTGATATCATGGGCAGATGTTTCGCCCGTTTGGGGATCAATTGGGAGAAAAAGTTTGTTCCTACCGCGGCGGATGTCTTTGTGGCGAGTCCGGGCTAAGTAGAAGCGTAAGGCCCTGACTGGGCAAAGAAGGCGTTCAGGTTCGTTGCCAACTAGGGAGGATAGCGCCGGGAAAGTGATTGGTTTTGGTGGTACCGACGGTTTTTGTGTTTTTGTTCTGAATGTCGATCTTGGGTAGAGAGTTACAGAGGAGAAGTTGGGGCCGAAGATGCAGTATGCTGGGTCTGCCGAGAGGGCTTGGATCTCTGAACATCGTAGGCTGGCTGTGAGAGTTACGAGGAAGACCATCTTCTGGGTCATGAGGTGAAAAGAGGTGTCCTGAAGGGGCTCATATGGTTCACTCGTTAGGGACTGGAGGAAGAGTGAAAGGTCCCACTATGTTATGAATCTCCTGGTTGTAGTTCTTTCATTTTCGTAAGAGCGTAGGAGCGCCGAGATGCGGTAGTCTTTGAGTACGTTCGTGTTGTTGACGGCTTTGAAGACGGTGTTTAGGGCAGATCAGTATACCAAAATCGTGGAGCCTTTAAGTTGGTCGATGTTGAAAAGGGCTCTGAAGAAGTTCAGGAGGGTGGGAAGAGGTGGGTTGATAGGATTAGTTTGTTTTGTGATACACCATCGAATCCATTTACCAGTGGCTGTCGTACATTCGGTTAGTGGAGTCCGTGGTTGCCTTGGAGGGAATGCGTTCGGCCTCTTCTCGATGAATTCCAGCTTTTTTGAGGAGTTTGATGATAGTAGCCACCAGTGTAGATTGAGGTTGGGTATGTTCGCGTGTAGTTTTGTCCCTTTCTGTTGGGACAGAAGATCTGGTTGAGGAGGCAGACTTCTTGGAGTGACGACTAGAAGTTCTAGCAGGAGCAGGAACCACGGTGCCGATGGCCATGCGGGGGGGGCTATGAGAAGGAATAAGCTCTGGCTTTCTTGGATTTTTAGTAGGGCTTGTGGAAGGAGCTTGACGGGAGGAAAGAGGTAGGCGTATAGGTTGTGCCATGGAAACGTCAGGGCGTCTACTGCTACTGCTGTGTCGTCCGGAATCGGGCTTATGTAGAGGGGAAGTCTGGCATTGTGCTTCGTGGCGAACAGGTCTATCATTGGGGTGCCCCAGATGGTGAAGAGAGATTCGCAAATGGATTTCTTGAGGCACCATTCGCCCGTCGGAGGCTTCTGGCGTGACAGAGAGTCGGCAATCACATTCCTGTTGCCTGGGATGTGGAGGGGAAAGAGAGTGATGTTGTGCGGTATGCAGAGATTGAAAATTTCTGATGTTAGGTCGTGAAGAGATCTGGATTTCGTTCCCCCTTCTTTCCTTTTGTAGGCTAGAGCAGTCGTGTTGTCGGATTGAACTTGAATCGTCTTGTTTTTGATTTCCTGAAGGAAATGTTGGAGGGCAAGTAGGATTGCTCGTAGTTCGAGGTAGTTGATGGGATCTGTGCAGTTTGGGGGCCAAAGGCCCGAGGCTTCTTGTGTGCCGAGATGGGGGCCCAGCCGGTCTTCGAGGCGTCTGTAAAAATGTGCAGTTCGGGGCATGGCTCGTGAAGAGGCTGTGTCCTTGTGAGGTTGGTGATGTCTGTCCACCAAAGGAGGGAATCCAGGGGAAAGCTGGGGCTGATGGGGACTTGCATGTCTGGGAAGTCCTGATTGATTCACTGGTTGTTGATGCGGTGGTGGTGGAGCGGTCTTACCATCCATCGGCCGTAGGGGACGAGGTTTGCCATTGCGTCATTTTCCCGATGAGAGAGTTTAGTTCCCGTGGAGAGAAACTTGGTTTCGACCGAAAGTGACGGGTGTGGAGAAGGAGGTCTTCTATTCGTTCCGGGGATGGGGCAATTCTCGCTGTGCGGAGGCTCCTAGAAAGGTGAAGACTTGTGCTGGTGTTAGGCGAGATTTTGAGTAATTCACCCCGAAGCCCAGTTGATTTAAGAGGGAGATGGTGATGTTTTTGTTTCGTTCCAGTGTGAGAGGGTCCGGATCGTTGAGGGCCCAGTCATCGAGATAAGCATTGGCTTGAATTTCGTTTTGGTGTAGGTTTGCCAATATAGGTTTAAGAATCGTCGTGAAAATTCTGGGGGCTGCATTTAGGCCGAAGGGAAGACAGCGGAATTCGTAGACCCTTTGGTTGTAGATGAAACGAAAGAGGCGGGTGATACCCGGGTGAAGCGGAACGTGGAGGTAGGCATCTTCCAGGTCTATTGAGACTGTCCAGTCGTTTTGTTTGAACACAAGGCGGATCAATTTGAGAGTTTCCATTTTGAAATGATCGTTTTGGTTGTAATTGTTGAGAGGTTTCATGTTGAATATCAAGCGGGAGCCTCCTGACTTCTTTGGTTGGGTAAAAATGGAGCTGTTGAAGCCTGGGCCGGGTTCGTGGCATTTCCTTATCGCCTCTTTCCGGAGAAGCTCTGCAACCTCGAACGAAAGTGCTGGAGTTGTGGGCAGGGAAAAATCCCAAGGCGGTGTTGGGAGAAGGGGCGGGTTGGACAGAAATTTCGGACGAAAACCGTGTTCGATGATGAAGAAGACTTCTGGGTTTGATGTCAGAAGTCGCCAAGCCAGGAGGAATCGGTGTAGTCTTGCCCCGACTGGAAGGCAAGATGGGAAGGAGGTGTCATTGTTGAGTCTTGCGAAAGATAGTTCTGCCCCCTGGTGACGAGTGGTGGCTTCGTCGATCCGCAGTAGTGGCTCGCTTTTGGTTGTGTGGGGCAGAACGGGAGAGATGCTGGTCCGACCGAAAGGGCTACGGGTTTCTCGGGCGAGAGTCGTTAAGACGGAGGGGCTGCAGGAGAGCCAGTGGCTTGTTCCAACTGTATTGCGGCGGACGGGGGTTGGACTGTTTATTTCTGAATCCCGGACGAGAGTTAGAAGAAATTTGCTTCTGTGGCTTAGGCTTCCTGGAGATATCCAGATGAGGGGCGAGTGTTGGGATGAGACCACGAAATAGCGTGTCAGACTCGTGGATGGGCTGGTTGCAGAGTCGGTGCGTCGTGGAGACATTCAAGTTGTTGGCGGACGAAAGAGCAATAACCCGGAGGAATAGAGTGTTGTTGAGAAGGGCTCTGGTGGCCCAATTAATACAGTGATATGTGGCGAAGCTTGCCTTCTGAAAGAGTTGTGTGATTAGGGACGAAAGATTTCGTATTTCCTCGGGACTTGCGTCTGGAGATAACTTCTCACATAAGGCGTTCACTGCGGTGTTGAGAACATCGGCCTAAGAAGCGGCGCGTAGACTCAGCTGAAGGCACTTGTCGTTTTCGTAGAGGATAAAAGTTGGGATGTCTGCTTTCTTGGGGATCGATAGAGAAGTGCCGAAATCCATCTTCACTTCACTGCCTAAAAATTCGCATTCTGGATAGGTGGCAAAGTTGTTCGGGTTTGTAGAGCCATCGCCTAGCGGACGAAAGAAGCTGTTTTTACGGCCTGGTCGAGTTGGTGACGGTTCTTTGTCGAGGACGAGCGGGTCGCCTTTGCCGAGCAGGGAGCCTTCATTGCGGAGGAGGCAGGTACGCAGCGTGGTGGATTGCCCTAGAAGGTTGTAGGGTTTGGTGTCTTTGTCTCTCAGGGCAAAGCCGAAACCAGTTTTCAGCCCACGGTTGATCACGGGAGCGTCAGCCGACTGTGCAGGCTTGAAGAGGAAGCAATCGAGGATGGTTTCTTCGACCGTCTTTAGGAGCGAAGCCAGCGGGAATGTTTGGTCGGCGGCGGCGTCGTCTGGGAAGTGGATCCGCTTACCGGACGAGAGTGGGATAGCGGGCGGCGGACCTTCCGTGGTAGCCGAGGGGCTGACAGGAGGAGTAGCTTGCGGGCGAGAGAGAGACGGCTTGCGTTTCTTCTGGGCGCCAGAGGGAGACGTTGATCCGCGTTTGTGGGAGTCACGGCTGGAGGCTGAAGCTATCCAGGCTTTCGTGTGGGCGAGTCGGGCCTAAGACGTGCAAGAGGGAGGCAGCATGGGATTGACTTGCAACTCACGGACCGTTGCTTGGATGATATTCCAGACTACGCTGCGGGAGATGCTTTGTCCTTTCTGGGAAGAGTTTGATGATAAATCCAAGGGAGAATTGCGGGCGGGCGAGCGTGATGTTGCAACGGTCTGTTGGAGGGATCTTTCGGCTTCACGGTAGACGGCTTTAGCCCGTTGAAGATCCTTTTGTAGGGCCGAGAGGTCCAAGGGTTCGACCGGCGGGGTGCGTTGGCTAGGTTGTAAGGGAGAGTCAGAGCAGGTGTTGGCGCTTGCATCTAGGAGTGGGGCGGTAGGGATCGGACCGACGGCGGCGAGGTCGAGGGCGGAGATCCAGCGATTGCCGAGGGAGAAGGTGGTAGTTTGCGGACGAGAGAGAGCATGAGTGGGAGCGGCGAGCGAAGTGGGAGCGGCGAGCGAAGTGGGAGCTTTGGATGCGGCAGCCATCATCACCAAGTTTCCGTGCGAAAGACAGGGGAACTCCGGCGCGAGGTGGCATGGAGACACCTCTGGAGGAAAATGAATGCCGATAGCGTGCACGCTGTCGCTTTTATAAGGGAGTACTGCCGCGCCCAAGCGCAGTAGGGACATGCAAGCAGTCGGCTGCGCACCGGAAAAAGAAACCTCCAGGGGAAATCACATTCGAGGAATGTAATGCAAAATTATCAGGTTAAGATGTTTTGGCAACAAAGAAATTATAAATTACAAAAGTTAATGCATTTAAAAGTTTGAAACGAAGACGATGGCTCGGCTGCAGAGGAAGGATTTATGGTATTGGGTTGGGGTCAGGAATGTCTTACCGCCAAGGTTAGACTTACCAGGGACACAGTGGTCCCCGATGGCATTGCCAAACGTGTGGGAGAAGTGGGGGGAAAGCCGGGTGTAATTGTCAACGTTTCTTTAAAAATAATAATAAAATAATGCAAATAAAATAACCGTAGGTTAAAGCTTGGCCATTTAGTTAAATTTTTTACTACATTGATAAGTGCAGTAATGAATCGATACTGTTCTAATTGATAAGTGTACGTTTGATGCTGGGTTGATATCAGTGTTGAACTTAATAATTAGCAGTTATTAATAAGTAAATAAATAAGTAAATACATTAATTAATTAATTAATTAATACAGAATGAAATATTAATAAACAAAAAATAAATAAGTAGACAGATGAATACGACATTTCTTTTGATCTAGGGTTCCTTTTATTTCGTTGGACATTCTCCAGTACTGTAGTGGAATATCTTGTGTGTATTTATTTTTCACCGTTTTATCAGATGACGGCTTAAAAAATGGATGATGGCCTATGAGGTTAGAGGCACTCTTGCCTAGTAAGCCGCTGACGTTAGCCTAACTAACTTTTGCTGGCTAAAAAATAAAAGTAGTTGAGTAGAAACGGTGTGCCAGATAAAACTGCAGAGTAAACATACTCCCGTCGTAGCATTTGAGGGGTTCATAACATCCTGGTAGCGCACGTAAAAGCAGTCAACCTGTAATTGAAATCCCGGCAACTAAACATTTACTAAATATTTTTTTAATGCTTTTTGGTGATAAATTTATTCGTGGGTAGACTTATTCATGAGCTTATCGATATCTGGGAAGTGCTTAAACAATTTGGACCATTCGAAAAATGTTAGTTGGATCAATAAGACGACAGCTGTTGTCTTACGGTCATGTTCGGTTACATGAACCTGCATGTCGTCGTTCGTAAATCACACCCGGATGCTTTTCTCATCTCCTATACTTGCCGACTTCATCTTAAGGTCCAGCAAGAGTTTAATTTTTCTTCTGAGTTTCGCCATTTTCATCGTTATAGAAAGCAGGTGTCTATCATGTACGGTTAGCCCCTATTGCCCGATTTAGTATTTCTCCGGTTATTTTGATGAATGTCCTATATTGGGACGTGTGTAGCCTCTGAAAGGATCAACGGCTGTGGATTCTCAACTTTTCTACGTGAACGTTTTTTTCTTTGTCATCGCCTTTACATTGTGTTGGCCCTCCACTGCTCAAGTACTATCTTGTTAATTTGTGTGGTTTGCCTGTAGAAATCTTCCCAGTCCGTATGGTTAAGCGTCAACTCGTTGGTAAATTCTTGTTGGTTATTAAATATCAGGATCAAACCACCTTCTGGAGCGATTTTAATGGTAGCATTGACATATTTAATCAGCATGAAATGACCGTGTTTGGTTTCCAAAATGCGTGTGTGTATACGAGGTGAAAGGTAGGTAGGTGCACAAATAATACTTTCAAAATGTTGTTTTATAATAGGAATAAACTGCAATTAAAAAAATAATTTAAGATTAAAAACATTATGCATTCCTTATTTTATCTTGTCAACCCCTTCGAACAAACTGCAGTAACCTTTATTAAAATTAACACCCTCGCTTCGCTCGAGGGGATTCCTTATTGCATCACCTCTTTAAATAAGGTTTAAATGTCTACGTAGTTTGTCACTATTCATCTGTGCCACGCTTGTATTTTGCATGTTGGATCTACAATAATTCTTGAGCAAAGCTGCGTGTGTTTGCTGATTGTTACTGAAAACAGTCAGTTATCACCATACTTTTTTCGTTTTCATTGTTATAAAACTAGACAATAAATCGGATACAGTATTGTTGTAAGTGTCACTTATTGGTAAACTTTTAGTTTCTATGCTATCTTGTCAGCGTTCATATTCTTATAAGTGTTAGAATAAGTTACTTATTGCTGCACTTATAACAATGAACAATAACGCCAACCAAAATGTTTTATCACGTAGGCAGAGAACAGGACTTTCGCTGCCAAGTTTTGACAAACATAATTTCAAAGAGAAGAACAAAGAACAATACCGAACGGCTTCATAAAATAACGGGCTTGTTTTGTGTAAACGCTAACACGATTCTACATTAGTTTTTCATTTTGGCAACCAAAGAAAATAGCGGAAAATTTGATAATTTGATAAATTGAACTCAACATTTCACACTCGCTGTGCTAAAAATTTTCACGTAAATATTTAGTTAATGCTCAAAGTAAGAGTAAAGCTGACCCCCCCCCCCACACATTACCACATTACCTGCAGCATTATCCTCGACGTCATCATTATAGAAATCGATTAATTTGAAAACTCCCAAGTCAAGCTCCGTATTGAGAACACGGAAGAATGATTCGACAAAGAAACGCGGCAGCGTTGTCTCATGGTTATTGTAGTAGTAACATTGTAGCGGCCAACGATTGTTGAAAGCCAGGAATTGTTGAACCAAAAAAAATGACATGAAACAACTCGAATCCATTCCATAAACGGAAAAAAGCATTTAAAGTATGGTGATAAATTAGTTATTGGCATACTTTTTCAAGAATGGTCCCTCTATACGTGATTTATTGAGATAGTATTGCTTCCTCGGCTCTTAACGCCTCGGCTTACGCCTCGGCTAAGAATCGGAAGAACAAAACTATCACAATAAATCACGTATAGAGGGACCATTGTTGCAAAAGTATGCCAATAACCACTACTTATTAACTGACTTGTTCCTTGTTGGTCTGTTGCCGCCTAACCATTGTTGATGGACGTTCCCGAAAAGTTAGAGGCTTCCACGAAAAAAAAATTTGCCAACAATCGTTGTGTGTTTGTACGTCTTCTCCAGAAATAATCCCCTACTAAGGTGAAAGATTAAAGATTGAGAGAGCGAAACACTCATTGAAAATGTTTAGTTTACGAGGAAATCGCTCACTTTACTCGCTCAATCCACTCTTCTCCATATTTCAGAAACACGAATGTTTGACACACTATTAAAACCAGATCATTGGGTCCGATTTTTCCATGCATCAAGTCAGTTGATACACAACCAATTTAAAGATGTATATGTGGCGTGTTTCAAAATACGTCGCGTGCAGCCTTCTCCAGATCATTTCGCTTCGCTCGAGGTGGTTTGCATGAATGAACTATGACGTCATGAACAAAACATCATGAGGGTTTAAAAAAAACTTTGACGTTATTTTCTCAGGTTCTTTTGTGTATTTGAGGGTCATAATATCAAGTTACAGTGATGAAATAGACTTATCCAAAGTGCTATTTAATAATCTTTCGTATGATTCTACTCCCATGTTTGTAGATGCTTTTGTTCCAGAGGAATAGAGGGATAAACACACAAACACGCACGCACATCATACGTCTTAATGATGTAGATTTATTATTATTATTGAAATTGATCATAAAATTTAGACCCAGGATATAACAAAATCTAATGAAAATTTGGGCGACTGCTGTATAACCATGATGCATAATAATGGTGCGTAACCTTGCTGTATAACAATGCTGTAATACCAGCCAACACGGGAGTGAGGGGTTACCCTAGTAAAGATTGTCTAGATTCCCACTCAGGACGTCAGTAGAATAGGGATTATCGATATTCCCACTGCGGACACACACAAACAAACTAACAAAACTGTGACCTTAGTTATATCGATTATTATTGAAACTGATCATAAAACTTAGCTTATACCAAAATTATATACCGTAAAACATATTCTATGCAGTAAAAATAAAATAAAAAATTCTGTATGAATCATGGATAGGAAGCGTTCTGCGATATGGAATTGAAATTTACGGCTTTTGTTACTGAATATATAATAAGTACAAAATAAAGTAGCTAATCCTTTCAGTCTCGGCGTCCATAAAAAAAAAGACATGAACTAGACAGGCCAAAACGTAAGTCCCTACACGTGCTGCAAGCTTTGTGAATATGCCCCGGGAACCCCGAGCAAAGCGAGCAGCAACAGACCAGTAGTCGGCGTCCTTGACTTCAAACCAAACGAATGCTGGCTCGAATCCCGAGGTCGACCTAACTGTCATAAAAAATCACCTGACATAATTCGTGACTTAAAGGGTTAAGGTGTGATTTGAAAAAAAAAGGGAAAACAACTCGAATCTTTATTTATAATCTATATAACTAAGATCGTAGTTTTTGTTTGTTTGTTTGTGTATCCGTAGTGGGAATCTCGATAATATATATTATATTTTGAAGTCGGCAGTAGGAATCTCGATAATCTTAACTAGGACAGCACCCCTTATATGGCATTGTTGTGATTTCCCGTTTGCATGAAAATACTGTGGTTTACTGTTAGCAGTCGCCCAAGCTTTCATTAGATTAAGCTACATCCAGAGCCTATATCCCGTTTGTATGAAAATATTGTGACTGGAAAATTACATAAAGTCATCAATACTGTGCATCTTTGTTGAAAACACAGTTCGAATTATTACTTATACAGATAATTCTATTGAAAGACACACAAACAAACAAAAGAATAAAGATTATCAAGATTCCCACCACGGACGTCAATTGAATCTACATAATTAAGACCCTAATATTTGTTTGTTTGATTGTGTGTGTGTGTGTCCGCAGTTTGTGTCTGTCATACGGAATTGTCTGTATAAGTAATAATTCGAACTGTGTTTTCAACAAAGAGGTCCAGTACTGATGACGTCACAATATTTTCACGCAAACGGGATCTAGGCCTCTTTGTCCCTTAACCCTTGATCTAACTAAATCTAATGAACGCTTGGGCGACTGCTAATGAGAAATCACAATATTTTAATTAAAATGTGAAATTACAACTATCTTTTACATCATTAGGGACGTATGATGTGTGTGTGTGTGTGTGTTTGTGCCTCTACTCCTCTGGAACCAAAGCACCTACAAATATGAGAGTAAGACCAGGTGAAAGATAATTAAATTGCGCTCAGGACAGGCCTGTTTTCATCGCTGTAAGTTGATATTATGGCCCTCAAAAACGCTAAAAACCCTGAAAAAAATAACGTCAAAGTGTTTTTTTTAAATCCTCATGATGTTTGTTCATGACGTCATAGTTTGTTCATGAATACCTCCTCGAGTGAAGAGAGGTGATCTGGACAAAGATGCACGAAAAAAAATAACCTAAAGGAACGACGTATTTTGCAACACACCACATATAGAGATGTAAAAAAGAAAGATGATGAGCTATTAATTAACAGTTATGATGTGTACTAATAGTGCAGAACTCATTAAAAACTTTGGGCTGGCTCTGTTTACGAAGAGGAATTGCAGCTGATCAACTCAGTAGCTCAAATATCAGTCATGTAGATTTGCCCAAAGTTCAAAGTATTGCCTGCAGAGAACATGAACATTATATGAACATTATATGAACATTTACGAGGGTGTTTTGCTTAATTTAGAAAGAAAACTACTTATGTATTTCTGACTAAAAGTCAATCCAAAAGGGATTCACAGTATTATTGGCTGCACAGAATTTTTATACTGAATTTTTAACAAACTTTGATGTTAATACTGACCAATACAAATGTCTTCAAGGGAGGCAGAAATGTTCCCTCCACGATTTAGTCTTGCATGTCAGAAACATTTAAACAGCCGCAAAATTAAAGCTGAGATTCTTACAGTAGCTTTTCGCCTCCACAGTCAGAGGTATCTGAACAGAAACAATAGTCAATGAAAACACATGGGGCAGTATGAAAACATGACCTCCTTCGAGACCAGCTTGACCACCATGAACAACTAGCATTTCTTAATTCAGTACGTTTTTGAAAGTCAGTTGCAGGAAAACAAAAAATGCACAGGAACTTGCCTGACTACGCATAAGGATTTGCCTGACTGCGACTAGTCTTTTGCCCTCCGGCGTCTAAGCTGCTATAGGCTCCAAACAAATGATCCAAGTCCTGATATAGTCTGATGCATAGCCTCCCGCAGCTACACTGATGAGGGAAAACTGTGAACTTGCCTTAAATACCGTTAAGGTGGATTCAGGGGGCGCAACCACAGACTGCGTCAATGACACCTGAGCATGCGTGCAAGACCTGACCAAGAGGGGTAGCATAACAAGGTGCTCCGGTGGCCTTAAGGGCAAACAATGGCTGCAATTTATGTAATACTAAATTGCAATGGCAGTTCGAAATTCGAATAAACGTCACAAACTCTAAATTCTAATGATTCCATTATGTTCACTGTAGAAGACACATTTAGGAACAATTATATCAGCGTTTTACGCATGATATTTCGGAAAATGTTAACTCCAAGACATCAGAAAACAGCTCCAAGTGAAATACTTTAAAGGAAGATTACACATTAACAAATTTATACAGCAATCCTAGACTTTTCATAGAACAAACATACAGTATAATATTTAAAAAAGACAGATTAGATTGGCTTAGATTTCGAACCTAATGCTAGGTTACATAACTTAAAAAACTAATGGACTTGTAGCTAACATAAAAGTTTACGTTGAATAAACCTAGTTTTAGGGAAACATTAAAGTCAAGGCAATGCCGAACTGAACTACAGACTTTAAATTTATGTGACCATTATGCTAACTGATCTTGTGAAGAGTTTGCCATCCTAAAGATACCCGAATTTTAAAATTCTATTACAATCTTCAAGGGTGGTGTACCATGAAGTGATATGGCGCAGAAATACTAAGAGACTGCAACCTGGAGAGTTTTAGCGATCAACTACAAGAAATTAGCATATTTATTAAAGGCCATAACAAGAGCTGTTGGGCAGCACAGTGGCTGCTGCCAAGTTTAAGATAGCTATTTTCATCACAGTGTGTGTGTGTGAGTGTGCTTAATTTGTGTATACTACAGTTTTTTTTTATATTTGTCTGTGTTTGTTGTTTTATATTTTAAGTGTGTTTCGTGTGAGTGACTATGTTTGTATTTTGTGGGCATTTATAATTTCTGAAACAAGCAGACTCCTAGTTAGGCAGTTTTTTACTTGTGTTTGATGGTTTCTGTTTTAGTTCTAGTTCATGTGACTACTTACGTGTTCATTTTGTGTGGGTATTTTTTTTTAATATCCAACCGTTTTGTTTGATTGATTAGTGATGTACATGTTTGTTTACGTATGTATGAAGACTGGCATGTCACAATCATTGTTCCCTGGAATTTAGTTCAAATTATTATAGTTCGTTGCGTTCGAGTGAACTCTAATCCGTTTTTATTCGTGTACCTTCACGGCTGAGAGTATGGGGATACGAGCTCTAATTTTTTTTCAAAACGGCGAAGCAAAAAAGTTCAGTTAATTTGTTGGCTTTTTTCGCGTCCTTTTTACTGAAAGTGGTACGATTTGGTCTATGTTGTGTTGGGCATGACCACTGCCCACTCAATTTTGTTTGCGAAAAAACGGAACATTAGAAATGCGGATTTCTGTTCAGGTTCTGCCCAAGCTTTGGTATAAGTTCATTATCTGATGGCAACACACTAGCGTGTGTCTAGATTTAGCATGTATCAGCTCGATGGATAGTTGATTCTGTAGTGTTGCAGGCAGATGCAGTATCATGCAAACAATCGCAGAAACAATTCAACTGGCTTCCCGAAGCCGCATTGAAGAAGAAAATAAGTCATTCAGTCATGTCGGCTGCCCGATTTACAGGCCTCAAAATTAAAGACTTCACGCCTTCACGACTTCATGTTTTAAAACTGAAAGATTTAAGCGAAAATCAAGACTATTTCATTTTGGTTCTCGGCAACGAGTTAAAACGGTAATAAAGAAGATACCACGACAATGTTACTTTCTCCGCGCCCGAGCATCGTTACATTTTGTTCGACTGAGCTATAATCCGATCTTCTGCGCTTCGTGTATTGTTGCACCATTGTTACATGTTGTAGCATTGTAATATTTTGATGATGTTAGCCTCTCCTCCGCCTCCGGTCCAGTTTTTGAAAATTCTCGTGCGCAAACGAACTCTAATAAGCACTGTCTGCCGGCCGTGCTTAGATCGCCCGCTTTCCGAGTGCTGGGATCTAACAATGTCGAGGGTGCGCAGCGCCCGAGCCATTGTTGGATTCCAGCTTGAGGTAAACGGGCGATATCCTTCTTCTCACCCGTTTTGAAGCTATCAGTCCGACGTACATTGTTGAGCATAAGTGAGCGCGAGTGGAATACATTGTTGTGTTTAGCCAGAAGAAAGTTTGTGTAGAATATTCGTTAAGACGCAATGCTACAAACAACGAAAAATGCAATGTGTAATTTTGAAAGCAGTTGCAATGTTGTAAGTTAACATGAATTCGTGAAAGATTTTTTTTGACGTTTGAGGTGATGTTGTTTTCAAAATTTGTTCCATTTAATTGAGTATATTCGGTTGCTTTATTCCTTTTTGTCATTTAATGGAAACCAACGTTTGTTCGGTTTGTGGTTGTTTCCGGTTGCAATGTTGTGAGTAACGTGAATTACTGAGCGTTGTTTTTTTTAGCTGTTGTGTTTTTCTATTTGCTTCAGTAAATTTATTACATTTGTTTGTTTTCTTCCTCTTTCCACTGTTAACACAAACGGGGGCTGGGATCCCCGTGGAGTGCTGGGATCCAGGATCCCAACCCTCAATCATGGATCCCAGCACTCCTCGTCCTCGTTCATTGTTGCGATCCCGTCGTGCTGTATTGTTATAAGAGGACTGAGTGCTTCAAAACGGGGGGGGGGGGGGACGAGGCTTAATGGCGCGTGTGAGAAACGGGTGAGAAAGATGTTTTCCTCCTCATTTCAGAGCTTACGAAAATACACTAATCAAAGTTTGTGTATGGCTTTGCTACAACGAATTCGAAAGTGTATAGTTGCAAGAAATTTAAGGCAATAATTAAACCATCCAATACAGTCGAAGAATATTTAATGTAACTGGAAAATTAAAACAGGAATTTTATTAATTTCTTGGTCTCAGATTTACAATTACTGAAAACAGCTGGGATAATACTTGTGTAACTATGAAAGATTGGGTGATAGTGACCAAATTCAGAAGCCGTTAGACATTTTAGCGTGCACCTGGGATGGATGCTGCTTCTTTTTTTCTTTATCCACAAACGTTCACAGTGCCAGTGGCAGGATCACCCGTCCTGATAAAAAATAGGGCTACCAAAAGGTTTTTTTTAGTTTCTTAAGCTTAGTGTGTTTACGTCAATTAAGAAACCCAAGACAGACTGCCTCCAACTAGGTGTCCTGCTAATGGAATTTCCAGACCGCATCTTTTTCATATTAACAGAATGCTTTTTAACTATTTAAAACTTAATCAAAAGTTTTTATACTCCCTTCATATGTACATTAGTTGGTCGTAGGATTCGATCCAGCGCCCACTTGAATTATAGCCAATCACTCGACCTATGGGATAAGACGTTCGGGGTGGTGGGGGACCCTGACAAGGTTAGCGCTGCGTACTGCGACTTAGTTATGTTTCCTGCAGATGGGCGGCTTGTTCTATAAGTCGTCTGTTGACGCGACGGGGTATAAATTCCCCTGGCCCTGTAAAAACTAACCGTCTTGTTCCCCCTTGTCGGTGGTCCTGAATGTTCACATTATTGGGGTGTATTTACTGACAAGAAATAGGTAAGCAAACGGACTTAGTAAAAGCCCGACTGTATTCTATGTCTTGATTGTCCATGGGACTAAGTTTTGTTAACTTACCATAGAGAACATAATCAAAGCACGCCTGCAAAAGTTAGGGGAAGCCGGGGCAAAGTGGATATGGGGGGGGGGGGGCAAAGTGGATATGCGGGGCAAAGTGGATAATGGGCATTGCAAAAAAACTACCACTGCTAGAGTGCTGTTGGTTTTTTTTAGCTGCAGCTCTACTATATTAGTGACGTCACGTTAGTATGGTATTTTGACAGTAGCGGTATTAGTGTGTAGCACGCCTTTCAGCTTTCAATGCAGTTTGAACAAAATAATCGTCAGCGAGTGAAACGTACGATATCTTCGAAACTATGCGTCACCGAAAGATAATTATGGTCTCATTTTAAAGAGGAATTCTTTCAGAATAACGCTGTACTACAATTTAGTTTGAAAATTTACGTATAGTTTAGGGACGAAGTAAAACGGGATGAAGGTACACAGTGGGGCAAAGTGGATACATATTGTTAGTGCTTCCAGTCAAGGTCATCCAGTGAGTCATGCAAGAAAAGAGTCTTTTTACATATGCGGAATTTGTTTTTTTATGTTTTAGAGTTGTGCGTAATTATGTTGTACAGTAAGCTCACGGATAATGGATTAAAGCTCAAGGATAATGGACTAAAGCTCAAGGATTATGGACTAAAGCTCAAGGATAATGGACTAAAGCTCAAGGATAATGAACTAAAGCTCAAGGATAATGGACTAAAGCTCAAGGATAATGGACTAAAGCTCACGGATAATGGACTAAAGCTCAAGGATAATGGACTAAAGCTCAAGGATAATGGACTAAAGCTCAAGGATAATGGACTAAAGCTCAAGGATAATGGACTAAAGCTCAAGGATAATGGACTAAAGCTCACGGATAATGGACTAAAGCTCAAGGATAATGGACTAAAGCTCAAGGATAATAGACTAAAGCTCAAGGATAATGGACTGAAAGTAGCTATTGAATTGGTTAAAAACTTTTGTGAAACGATTTCATTCTTATGATGAGTTATAAACACTGTTTTTTAAAACATATCAACTTTGCCACATAGGTACCTTCTTTGCCAGGGTACCCGGGGCAAAGGGGATAAATGCAACTTTTTACAAAACTGAATTTTAAAACTATTAACGGTGTAATAACGCTATTGGTCAATTTTTTTCCTGAAAAACAAATGTTTCTTGTATCGTTACCAGTTTTCATTGTTTTGCTAAGTCTTATAGTTCTGCCACGGCAGGCACTTAAACAAACTATATCCACTCTGCCCTGGGTTCCCCTACATAAACTGGTTGATGAAGTAGTGGCTAATTATGACAATAATGAAACATGAGCATGAAACTACTAATACATTTTTATTTTGCATATAAAAATAATATATTTGATAAAGAGGACAAAACTTTGCAAAAGAAAAAAAAAAGAAGTGGAAGTTTTCTTGTTTACAATTTTACTGACGGCTTGCCCAGTGCCCACTTCACTTTAATAGATCAGCTGTTGCTTGGAGTAACACATAACATTGCCTTGTACCTGTGGACAACTTCATTCTCGACGTGTTTTTCTCGATCGGGAAGTAGGTAAATATGAAACAAAATAAATGTAGGTTCACATCATAAAATATACAAATATAGACGAATTTAAACAACTTTGCTCTGATTTTTAGCTCTATTTTGTTTAGTGTCACCTCCAATAGTCCCCGTTCTTCCTCTCCCGATAAAAAGAAAAGGGTTTTTGGTTTTTTTTTTTTTAGATTTTTGTGTGATTCCTCTGCGAAGTTTGTTGTTTTTCACCAAAAATTTGAAAAATAGCCAGTTTATTGTTGTACGTTACCTTAAATTGTGGGCAGCAATGGAAACCATCTGCACAAAGTACTACGCAACCCATAGTGACAAAAAAATATAGCCCCTAACGTCAGGTTCCAACAATTTTACGCCCTTGAAATGAGGAGCAAATTAGTTAGCCTATATTAGTAACATTTGTCCCTGCACAAAGCAGGGCAAGTCACTACATTCAGAGATCACGTCATCAGTACCTCAGCATTTTTCGAGAATAATAATAATAATATAACAATTAATAACTATCTATTGTCAGTAGGTTCAAATGGAAACAAAATGGCAGGCCACTTAATTACAATGTCCAAAATCCTATCAGTAATTATTTATGGCTCATTTTTTTCAGGCACAACCAAACAAGAGTGTAAAAAGCTTCACCTGTTTAACTTTTGTCGCTAGGAATATACATTGCTTCCATCTTGTAATGATAATTTTTTGATATTTAGGTCGACTAAAAGTTTGTTTGCGAATGACCTAACGGATGTCACCAATCAGCCCGGCTATTGAATTTGTTGTTCGGTTACCCTTTATTCGTCGTCAGTGAAAGTACAAAGAGGGTATTCGTCACAGCTAGGGAGATAGGACGTCATCTTATCCGATCCGAATCGTAGAGGCAAAGAACGAGCACGATGACTGCTTCTAGAATTACCAGGGTGTTTAGAAAGACGCATCATTCCAAGTGATGGATGTGTCCGTGGTAATGAGAAACAGTTTCGCGCTCTGGCAGTGATCTCACAAAGGCAAGGGAAGGACACGAAAGAACACAATATAATAGGTATTTGCGTCAAATATAGATGATAAGCTATAAACAATCAACACACCGGCAGGGGATGCAGTTGCAGCTAAAGAGCCACAGAAAATGCGACTAAAGAGCCAAAACGAATAAAAGTAAGGCAAATAAAGTTCTGGCTGAAGTTTATTCAAACTAGTTAAAGTAGGCTACGTAGTCTTATCTCCTAAAAGAATACGACGACCTTCAAAAGATTTCCTGGATTGTCTAGCACGATTTTTGAAACAATCCATGTAGCATACAGTTCACACGGGATGGCTGTAATACCTGATACTCCACCAAAACATGCACATTAGTAAGTGGAACAGAGTAAGAGATGCTCACTGGATATCCCCACCACGAAGAAAGGCCCTATGCGTCAAGGAGGTGTGGCACATCGAGAAACGAGCCACAACTACCTCACCATACGATCAATTACCTGTAACGTTGTTCACCCTAATTACTAGAAAAGAAAAGAATGACGTCATACTAAATTTATATCCTAAAAAAGCATTTTGTCAACTAGAGACTCATTTAGACTTGCCGTACTTTGAACCGTAAGACGAGTAGCTACGCAGGATTCACTGAAATATCGACCCTAGAGGTCGCAGCTTCGTGGCACTCTAAAGAGGGCTTTCAGTATCACCACCTGCCGACAGAATATGTCGCCAGTGCGTTCTGTCATTCTTTTTTATTAGCACTGCAGTCGCGCGTCGAGCTCCTCACTCAAACTGTGTATCAGAGGAACAGGATCGTCTATTAGAAAGTCGATTCCTCTAAAACACCCTGATAATCCAGGCTGCTGTGTCCATCGTTGATGCAGATGTACAGTTAGAAATGTAAAACTGAGTTACATATTAACGTCATCAAAACTCTTTCTAAATCCTACCCAAGAAGTATTTCTTTTTGACTTATTGTATTAACTGTGGGTAGTAGTTTAAAAGTAAGTTTTTATCACTCTTCTTCGTTGTCCCATATTCGAAAGTTATTCCCATATCCACATTTAACCCAGCAGAGTGATACTGAGTAGCTGGTCGCAAATCAGCACGGTGATGTGCTGCGAATTTCATGTTTTATTTATCAAAAAAGGCTGAAACTTCAGCAGCACCAGCACCGTTCTAGGTTTTGATGCACATCAAGTGTGATCCCGATTTGGTCAGAGGTTTTGAATTAATCACGCCGACAGACAGACAGATGCTCAGAAAGTCAGTTGGAGAGACTGAAAGAAAGCCTAACAGACTGAGAGACAGACCACGAGAAATTCAAGGAATGAGCCTAAACACAATCATGGATCGGCTAACGTTCTCTGGTAATTCGCAGAAACTGGCCTCGGTCGGTAATGGTTAAAGCAAAATATTATTACATTTTGCTCTGCAGCTTTAAAAAGTATTGTGTACTCATCATAATAAGTAGTTTCAGACACAGTCATTATTTTTGTAAAAATACATGCAATTCTTCTGTTTTTTTGTTGTTGTTTGTTTACTAATTACAGATTCGCCAGCGCATCGTGGCAATGTAAAACTTGTAACTTACAAATCTGTTGAATGCTTCCGAGATCTCAGGCGAAACCTTACCTCAAAAACAAACAAAAAACTAATTAAATACAAATACAGTTAAAAGTTTAGTATTCAAGAGGCACTTTAGGTAGTCAAAAACAAGGAATGTCTTCGAAGTGATAATATATTGAATTATTACACGTAACATAAACAAACATGACATGTAAATACGAGGCCTATACGTAACACAGAACACATAAAAAAATAAATAAAAATAAATCGTTCAAGGTCGTAACACAATAAATAATCTATTCAACATTTTTTTTGTGTGGTAACACCTGCGACGTAAGTTTGAAACTTTATATTTGTTCCAAGGTAAATTATGTTAAAACAAATATAGATTGTATTCATTTTTTACCTTTACTTTACAGTCATTGTCATTGTCAAAATTACTTCTACTGGGTTAAAAAAAACCTTAAAGAGAAAAAGGAAACATTTAGAATTCAAAACAACGTACCGTGAGGTGATACGCATCTTGGTACTTTGGTAATGTCCCACTGAAAGTTGGTGTCTTTACTGCATCTAATGGAATAGAATCCAAGTCCATTAGGGAAGTTGGCCTTTTTATCCTTACACTTGTAAGTGGCTGTGAGTGTATGGCCAACAGCTGTGGTGTTCTCACTAAGACCTATATCACTTCTTGTGGAGTCTGAAGGTGGACTACTGGGGCATTCTGTGAAAACAAAACGTAATTTTTAACGACTGGTTTTCGAAACAAATAGATTTAAAAGTTTTGTACGGGTGTGATAAAAATTTGTCTCAGGATAAGCAGCCACTTCGAATGAATAAACAACACAACTCTTCACACTGAAAAAAAAAACAAGAATAAATAAGTTGTTTTACAAATTATCAAGGGCATCGTCAGATTGCTGGATTTGAAATTCTCTGGGTCCCATATCGACAATATTCGTTGTAGGTACCGGTAACAATAAAAACTAATCTACCTGTCACCTGGGTTGTACAATCGTTATTTTTATACAGTTTTTCTTGTAGAGCAGAAAAAATCGACCTTTCTTATTTTGAATCTGGCTTAGGCCAGAATATTTTTCTTGAGAGGTTTCCTTTTGCATCCTTTTGGTGTAACATCCGAGAGTCCATCACCTGCCTGGTCTCCAATGCTCCACTTTAACAAAATCTTATTTACTGGCTTGTTCGAGGATGCATGCCGCGAACAAATTCCAACAACGAGTTCTTTACTCAGGTTTTTCAAATCGGAAATTGCACCGTACTTTACATCCGTACCTGTAGCTGCATTGGCCAAGCTGTTTGCCTGGTACTACCAATGGTTTTCCAACTTACATAAAACCTTATTTAAATAAAAGTATGGTGAATCAGAACAATTCAAAAAAAAAAATAAGGTCATGGTCTTCCACGCCGAATTGACCTTCTACAATAATAATAGACTGGGTTAACTTTACACAAAACCTGGCCCCCAGTAAAATTGGATGTAGGTTTTGGGATTAGTGTCTTGTTTGTCTTATACCTGAACTCGCTGAAATTTAGGTCTGAAATGAAGTTCACACTTAACGTCCTTTTAACACTATTTGATAATGGCCGTGAACCAACACCATTTTCATAAAGTTGTTCTTGGAGAGCAGAAAAAGTCGATTTTTCGTTGCTTGTATCATGTCAAAGATTGAATATTTTTCTTAAAACTTTGTAACCCTTTTAGTTGAAACATCAAAGCATCCACCACACATCTGGCCTCCACTCTAATTGGTCGTATCTTGTTTAATGACTTGTTTAAGGCCGTTGCCGGTAGTTCCCACCAGCGAATTCTGTACCCATGTTTTTTTAAATGGTTTTTACACATTCATGTGTATGTGTACCTGTGAGCCGCATTAGCTAAAACAGAGCATGACACATTTTTTACATCCAATGTTGCTGTCATACGTAATCTTTAATGATATACGGATTACAATATTAACTCTTTTAAATTAAAGGTACACTTCTGAAGTACACGTCTGAGGTACACGTGGGTTCATTATTCAATAATGACTATGCTGATTGCGAATTAAAATATACTCCATATGGACGCTATGCTGTTTAAGATACTTAATGTATGAAATTATCCACAATATTTTGCAACGTTACAACCGTGATTTGGTTGATTTCAGATTGAATGTTGGCCTTTAGTTCGTCCGTAGTGCTTGGTTTGGAATGTGGTACACACGGCCTTTAAGATATCCTTGTAAAAAAAATAAGTGCAGGGGTTGAGATTAGGGCTTCTTGGTGGCCAAATGTTCACAGTGTGGCGTGAAATGAGGCAGTCATCTATTGTTCAGTCAGAAATGCATAAACTGAATTGCTACAGTACACAGTTGCACCGTGTTGTATAAAGAAGAGGTCGTCTAAATTCCAACCTGTAGGTTGTGCAGCTGGAATGTATGGTGTGCATGTACGGTTACAGCAGGTTTTGTTGTTCTTGCAATAAATATAACGAACTCTAACATGTTGCACAGCCGAAAATGTGAATCTTTAACGTGAAACTGTTGCCCGCACTCCAAGAAAACCTGTTTGCCACGCTGCTCAAGAGAATGGTCGGAATAGAGAAACAATAAGACAAATCTGAACACAAGGTCTGCACATGTTTCCGTATAAGATGTTGATTTTGGAGAAACTCACAGACTTAGACATAGACACAAGAAACTACCTTGCACAATTTTGGTTAGAAATACTGTAAGACAATCCTGAGTTGCAAGACACTATCATTTATTTTCACTGACGAGGCCCAACTTCACTCTCAGAACTTGGAAAAAAGAAAAAAAAAACACACGTATGGCACTTGACTTTTGATGCTTTAGAATTTTTTATTACCTTTATGCGAGTTTCGTACATTTAAGGTAATTGATGACAACCCCAAATGCTCTCTGCTGCAAATCCGCTGCCTTGTTATCAAACCAATAAGTAAACTTTTTAACCTAAAGCAAAGCAGGAAACGCACATGGCAAAGCAAGGAACTCAAAACCATGCCCTTTTTTGCGTTTAATAGTAGTCTACTTAAGAGGGTTTCTGTCACTGCTCGGGAGAAATGGCGTAGTCTTACCCTCTTAATACACGCGAATCGTAGAAACATAGAAGGAACACGGCAATTAATTTCTACAACGCTAAGTTTGATAAACGTTAAGGAATACATGAAACAGTTGAGACATCCTCACAATGCTGCCAAAAGCTCATCCAAGTAGTAATTATTCTTGTCAAAGTGTCGCTCTTGTGCCCGGGGTATTTTAATAATAGATTTTTTTTGCACAGTTTCTTGGTGTCCTATAATCAAATGTTCACTAACGTAATAGAGCTATAAATGAGTCATACACCGTAACTATCGTACGGCCGTGAGTTACAACGTTCGTGTTCTCTTTATCGGAAAAATCTGAAAATTTCAGTAGCACCCAGAACCAGGTAACCCAATGTGCATATTAAATTTGAAACCAGTCTGATGAGAGGTTACGAATAATTATCCTAGAGAGAGACCGATACACACGCCTTTAATTTATATTTAGATAAATGTTTAAAAAATGAATTTTAGCTCCAGTCGTGATGCGATGGAAGGTAAACAAGTCCAAATCACCTACTAAATTGGATTTAAGATCCCCTACAGACAGATATTCAGGCATACTTACAAATGTACATACACTCATATTATACAGACACACAGGTGGGCAGGCAGACAGAGAGTTTAAAGGTGTATTAATAAATCTCAAATGAAGGATAAAAGCACCAAAATGTGCTTTGAGTGAATAAAACGCCTGTAACGTGCAACGTGTATGTAATATTTTCGCAAGTCGGGTCTGTAAGCGAATCTTTATCAAGAGTAAATATAACAATTAAAAATTGTTGGATTAGAAACTCATTTTGTTGTTGACAAGAAACAAAATCCAACTAACACCAACGAAACACAAAGCACCAGAAGGACCGACGGCCAGTTAAAAAAACCGGGCAATAGGAAGACCCACAGCCTACCTGCCACATCCAGCTGAGTGGGCGCTTAAACGTGATGAATGGTTGGCCTTGGCTGCGGCTGCTGTTTTCCAGCATGAAGTGCAGGACTTTACAGATGTGGATAAACTTAATAATAATAATAATAATAAATAAATTGTTGACCACATGTGTGGCAAGGTAGTTGGAAGGGGAGAGTGTCCCACTAACACCAATCCTAAAACTAAATGTCTGATCAGTAACCAGGTAATGCCCGCAACTGCCCAACCCACCCCAGCCGCCGCTTCAA